>JASDQU010105125.1:112795-128199 GCA_032191745.1 Picea mariana
AGAAGGGGACTAAGCCACCATTCTTCAGAAATAGTTCTTAGGGACAACCAGCTTCTAACGAACCCAGAATGATTGAGACAGTGGGGAAAATACCAAGGCAACCACCTATTCAATGTTGGCATTGTGGGGGGGATCATATGTACCGATATTTCCATCACGAAGGTGAAAAAGTGAGGATTGTTCACAATGTACAATAAGATGATATAGTGGAGGACATGGGTATAAATGTACCTAGGATCTACACAGCCCTGGACAACAATAAAGATGATTTTTAGTCACATATGATTGAAGTGGAAGGTAAGATAAAAAACCAAACCATTGTTATTTTGATTGATTCAGGAGCTAGTCATAGTTATCTAGATCCTAAGATGTTAGAAAAATCTTGGTTGGTGCAGCTGGCTACGTGAACTAAGAGAAAAATTAATGAGATGGTTAAGGCATTCCTAGTTGACATGAATGGATTGAGCACTAGAGAAGATTTGAACATCATACCTTTAGGTTCCTATGACTTCCTAATTAGTATGGTATGGTTGGACCAAGATCATGCTATCTTAGACTTTTATACTAAGGAATTTACTTTCTTGGATGAGGAAGGGAACTTAAGGACAATACATGGAATTCCCAGGGTAGTAACCATTAGTGAAGTTTCATCCTTGCAGCTGAAGAAAATTTACTAGAAAGGATGTCAAATATTTGCAACGCACATGGAAGAGACACCTAAAAATAAGGTACCAAATATTGAAGATTATACAGTACTAAAGGAGTTTGAAGACGTATTTAAAGGAATACCCGTATTACCCCCTAAAAGAGATATGGAGTTCTCCATCAATCTGATGCCTAGAGCATCCCCAGTATCCAAGACCTCGTATAGGATGAGTACACCAGAATTCTAAAGAAGGGGTATGTACGCCCAAGTGTGTCACCTTGGGGTGCCCCAATATTATTTGTGAAGAAAAAGAATGGAATGTTGAGACTTTGCATTGACTTCAGGTAGTTGAAAAAGCTAACTGTGAAGAACAAGTATCCTTTTCCAAGGATCGATGACTTCTTTGATCAACTGAAAGATGAAAAAATATTCTCCAAGATTGATCTTAGGTCAGGATATCATCAGGTAAGAATTAACGATGAAGACATCAACAATACTGCCTTCCAAACAAGGTATGGTCATTATGAGTTCACAGTGGTGCCATTTGGGGTTATCAAATGCACCAACTGTCTTCATGTGTTTAATGAATGGTATTTTCAGAGAATACTTAGATAAATTTTCCATTGTCTTTTTGGATGATCCAAAATGGATCCAAAAACACCAAAATTCAAAGTTCTCGGATTTATATGAAACTGCTGCCATCACATAGTTCTCGTGATGCCGATTCTGGTAGTATATTCTTTTTCAAAAATGGACTCCGTATGGTGAAGTTATCGTGATATGAAGTTTTTCCCAAACAAGCAAGAAAGTCAAAGTCAACAGTCAATAGTCTATATTCCTAACCTCAAAAGTACGTCAACATGAAAGGGAATATGATGTCAACATGATGTTATGATGACATCAACATGATGATGTGGAAATACCAGAGGTTGACATGTGGCATGCATTTTTGGCATTTTCAAGTGCTGATGTGGAGGATGACTAGATTGTATGGACACTGACGTGGAAATATGTATAATGATGTGGAAGAACCTGGTGCATACATGTGGTAGAACAGAAGGACAGGATGGAAGTGACATGGCCCAATGACAGGGTGTTGTGTGGCAATGATGTGGCGTACGACAAGTTGACTGCGTAGGCAAGTTGGCAGGGTGACTAGGCAGGTGACTCAACTGTACAAGCCATTCTAGGCATGAGATGTGGCCCAATCACAGGGCACCACATGGCACCCTAGATTGGGCCAATGAGGGCTAGGTAAAATTTTTGTTTCCACCTTCGCTAGATTCAATCCCTAGACCTTCATACAAGCAACGACTTTACAACAATGCACCAACCATCCGAGCCAAGGGTGTTGCTTAACCACTATGCAACACATTTTGTTTTTAATTTGGGTTACCGTAGATATTTGGGGTTAGTTCCCGGTCAGCAAGGCTAGCCCACTGACCAAGGCGCGTGACCAGAGGTTAAACCACCAAAATCCAAGTGTCGTGGATCCAGGGTATAGTGCCTGTTACACCAGCGCGTGGCCACATGGCACCCATATGACCAGGGGTCGAAGAAGAAAGGGTGTGTGCATAAATAATTTTCCAGGAGTGGGTTTCTAAACTTTGGGAAAGGATTTTGCTCATTTTTTAACCCTGATTTTGTTGGATTTTGGCCCTAAAAGAGGGGATCTAAGCCCAGGAAGAGGCCCAAATCATGGGCTGAAGTTGGATTTCGACCCCCAACTCCAAATATACTTAACCAAGCCTATTTTCCATGAAAAATATGTTTAGAACAACAGAATGATGAATAATTGATGAAGTTCAAGCCATTTTTATGTAGGGAAGCCATTGAGGAGGTGAGCTTTGGAGGCCATTTCTGCGAGCTACGCTCAATCTTTTTCAGTGCCGTTAGTTGTGTTGTATTAATGATGTCAAGCAAAACACAAACAGACCATTTTTTAATCCAAATGTACTTTTGATGTAATTTTGAAGCATTGAATATTAGTAAGAAAACCTCCCTCACTGAGACAAAGGCCCAGAGATGTAGACAACTTTGTCGAACTTCGTTAACAATGTTTGGCATTACAATTTTATTTTCTTAATGTTGATTTTCTATTCTGCATTATTTATGATGGCTTCCATATTCTTTCATTAAATCTTTTTCTTCTCTTCAATTTTTAAATGGTAAATCAACTCATGCAAAATACTTAACCAAGTCTTTAAAAGATCATTTTTGGATCAAATGGTATCAGAGCAGGTTGATATTTGGTTGTTTTGAGTACGCATGATTACTAGGGAAAAGATAAGTCATGGTGAAAGAGAGCTTGTAGAAGGAGATCCTGAGATTGGATCAAGAAAGAGGACATCTCAAAGTGAGAAGATGGCATCGGAAGAAGGGCTTTCTCAAAATGAAAGAAAGTTTCAAAAAAAAATATTTTCCATGTTGGAGATAGTAAAAATATTGTATGATGATTAATTAGAACAAAAGAGACTTGTTCAAGGGAAATATTCAAAGAAGTACAAAAGTGAAGAAGGAGAGGACCCTTCACCTCATTCATCTCCATCTTATTCTTCTTCAAGTACAATTTCAATTCTTAATTCTTCAAGAAAACATTCTCATAAACATAAGCTTGATATGCCATTACTTAAACTTGATGTAAAATTTGTTTTTCCTATGTATGATGGCGAAGTTAATGATACCAAAATTGATAATTGGGTTATATATATGGAGGTATATTGTAATGTGCAACAAATAAAAGATGAGGCAGCCAAAATCATATTGGCATCACTTCGTCTTGAAGCCACAACTCTCATCTGGTGGCAAAGTAAGATGCAACATGGAACTCAACAAGTTGGTAAGATTTTTCCATCATGGCATGATTTTATTTCCACAGTTAGAAAATAGTTCTATCCATTGGGATATAAGGAAAAGGATTTAATTGAATGGCAAATCTTAATTTAAGAAAAGGACAATCAGTGCAGGAACTTACAGATGAATTTCGTAAGATGGATTTGATGTTAGATGTTCCATTGAATACACAAGAAACTCTTATGAAGTATATATGAGGTTTTCCTGCTTATAGTCATAATATTGTATTTATGTATGGACCTACTAATCTTGATGAGGTTTATGTTCAATCAATGTAAATTGAAGCAGGAAAAAATGGAGTTAGTGTATCAGAGGAATCATCTTCAAATAAATAAGGCAAAGGAAAAGGGAATGGGAAGAAATAAAAATAAATGACAATGAAGGAAGAGAAGCTCTCTTGCAAGCATTGCAAGAAAGAAGGGCAGGATGATGAACATTGTTGGAAATTGCACCCAAAGAAGAAATTGAAATGGTTCAAAGAGAGGAAAGGGAGGAAAAAAGTTGCAACAACAACACATCCAACAAATTTGGGGTTAGATTTAGGTGATGAGACTAAGATCACAATAGTTGGTTTGTCAAGAGATGATTATGAAGATAGATGCAAATTGTTTCATATAAGGGTCATAATGAAACATACTAAGATCGATACATTGTTAGATACTGGATCCCAATCTAACTTAATTTCAGAGGAAGTGATTAAATAATTGGGATTGAAAAATAAGTTACATCATAAACCTTGCTCACTTAAATGGATAAGAAACAATCATAAATTGACCATAACAAAGCAATGCACTTTAAGGTTTGCAATTTCATCAAATTTTGTGGATGAGGTAACATGTGATGTGGTGCCACTAAATGAATGTGGAATGGTCTTAGGAATCCCTTATTTATCTGCTCGCAAAGAAATATTCTTTAGGGAACATAATAAATATCACTTGTTTAAGAAGGGAACTAAATATGTTGTACATTCTCATCATATTAAAGTGAATCAAACTCTACTAAGGATGGATCAATTAAGAAAGGTAGCATATGCAAGAAACATACCTATAATTGTGCCAAGTAAAGTAGTTGATCTTAAGCATGAACATGAGATGGTTGTAGGATGTGAGTTCAACCATACTTTGCTTCAAGATAAGTTACAATCCATCAAACACATTTGTTCATTTTCAGCCATATTTATGAAAATTAACGCTGCTAATGTTTTCTACATGGATGGTAGTGGATTCAGTAAGATGTGAACGAGTTCAAATGGATAACAATATGATTTCAATNNNTTGATGTCTAGTTAAAATCCTTTTATAGGACCAAAAGGTTTTAGTGGGGAGGAATGATCCAAAAAGGCCACAAATTAAATTTTCTTGTACTCGGACGAAACCATCTCCATCACGTAGTGATCATCATCTCGATTCCGACAATACATGTTTTTTCAAAAATGGAATCTGTATGACGAAGTTATCACGATCTGAATTTTTTCCCAAACATGCAAAAAAGTAAAAGTCAATAGTCAACATTTCGTCCTATTGAGGTCAACCGTACATTAGCATGACATAGAAGATGATGTCATCATGCTGACATAGCATCACCGGAGGCTGACACATAGCATGCATTTTTGACATTTTTAGGTGTTTATGTGGCGAATGAATGGACTGTACAAATGCTAACATGGAAGTCCATATAATGACGTGGAAGACCCTAGTGTAGACACATGGCAGTACAGAAGGACACACTAGCATTGACGTGGCCCAGTGAGAGGTTGATGCATGGCAGTGACGTGGCACACAACAAGCTGTTTGTGCAGGTGAGTTGGCAGGGTGACTATGCAGGTGACTCAGTTGTACGATCCATTCCATGTGTGACATGTGGCCCAATCATAGGGCACCACGTGGCACCCCGGATCAAGCCAATGAGGGCTGGGTAAAATTTTTGTTTCTACCTCCGTCAAATTCGATTCCTGGACCTCCTAACAAGCAATGACTTTACAAAAATGCACCAACCATCTGAGCCAAGGGTGTTTCTTAACCACTATGCGACACATTTTTGTTTTAAGTTGGGTTAGCATGGAGATTGGGGGTTAGCGCCCAGTTAGCAGGGCTAGACCATCAACCAAGGTGCGTGACCATAGGTTAAACCACTGAAATCCAAGTGCCATGAATCTGAGGTATATCTCTTATTACACCAGTGTGTGGCCACACGACGCCCATATGATCAGTGGCTAGAGAAGAAAGGGGCACACACATCAATAATTTACTAGGAGTGGGTTTTTAAAGTTTTCAAAAGGAATTTTTTGGTTTTTTAAGCCCGATTTTGTTGGATTTTGGCCCTAAAAGAGGGGATCTGAGCCCAGGAAGAGGCCCAAATCACGGGGGTCGTTGGATTTTGACCCCCAACTCCAAATTTACTTAACGAATCCTATTTTCCATGGAAAATATGTTCAGAACAACATAATTATGAAGAACTTATGAAGTTCAAGCCATTTTTATGTAGGGAAGCCATTGAGGAAGCGAGCTTTGGAGGACATTTCTGGGAGCTATGCTCAACCTTTTTTAGTGCTGTCAATTGTGTTGGATGCATGAGGTCGAGCAGAACACAAGTAGACCATTTTGTAATAGAATTGATGTAGTTTTGAAGAATTGAAGATTAGTAAGAAAGCCTCCCCCATTGAAACAAAGGCCCAGAGACATAGGCAACTTTTATGAAATCCGTTAACAATCTTTGGCATTATGGTTTGTTGTTCTTAATGTTTATTTTCTGCTCTACATTCTTTATGATGGCTGCAAAATTATTTCATCAAATCTTCTTCTTCTCTTCAATTTCTAAATTGTAAATCAACTCATGCAAAATACTTAACCAAGTCTTTAAAAGATCATTTTTAGATCAATGGATGACATTCTTATATATTCTAAGTCGAAGGAAGAGCATGTGAAACAATTGAGGATGTTATTACATGTATTGAGGTAGAATCAGTTGTATGCCAAATTGATCAAGTGCTCCTTCTATGAGAATCTAATTCAGTATTTGGGACATATCATTTCAGAGGAAGGGATAACGATGGATCTTGAGAAGATAGAGGCCATTAGAGGATGGTTAGTGGAAAACAATGTGACAGAGTTCAGATCATTCATGGGCCTTGTAGGCTACTATAGGATATTTATTGAAGGATTCTCAAAGATTGCACACTCAATCACTTCCTTGCAAAAGAAGGGTGTGAAGTTTGAGTGGACATCTAATTATGAAAGGAGTTTCCAACACTTGAAGAATTTATTAACAAGTGCTCCAATACTAAGGATTGTTGATCCAAATGAAGACTTCATTGTATGCATTGATGCATGTAAAGAAGGGCTTAGTGGATTCCTTAGTTAGAATGGGTATGTGGTATGATATGAGTCAAGGAATTTGAAAGAGCATGAAAGACACTATGCTACTCATGATTT
The DNA here is from genome assembly GCA_032191745.1 of Picea mariana. Classification (NCBI taxonomy): domain Eukaryota; kingdom Viridiplantae; phylum Streptophyta; class Pinopsida; order Pinales; family Pinaceae; genus Picea; species Picea mariana. The sequence continues at coordinate 119,726 of JASDQU010105125.1, forward strand.
GGATTTGACAAACATAGTGCATGCCTTGAATATGTGGAGGCACTACCTCATGGGGAAAAGATTTGATTTGAGGATATACCATAGTGGTATGAAATATTTATTTGGACAACCAACTCTAAATGTCTAGAAAAATAGGTGGTTAGAATTCCTCAGTGAATATGACTTTGATATAAAACATATCATAGGTAAAGAGAACAAGGTGGTTGATGCATTTAGCAGGAGGGTGCATGAGATGCATGCTACAACCATTAGCATGTACCAATCATATTTGAAATATATAATTTTAGAGGTTTCAAAATCAGATCATAAATACATGGAGGTAAAGGAAAAACTTGAACAAGGTAATTTACCGCAAAAAATTGAAGATTATAAGCTAGAAAATGATGAAATTCTCATGTACATGGGAAGAATTTATATGCCAAACTTCTAGGAATTGAAAATCTGATATTGGGAGAAATGCATAATGTACCTTATGCTGGGAACCATGTTATCATAAAACTATTGCAACTGTCAAGAGAAAATATTATTGGCCAGGCATGAAGAAAGAAGTTGTTGATTTTATTGCCAAGTGTTTGGAGTGTCAAAAATTCAAGGATGAGCATGGAAATCCAGCTGGTTTGCTACAACCATTGCTCATTCATAAGTGGAAATGGGAAGTTGTAACAATTAATTTCATCACCAAACTACCTAGAACAAACAAGCAACATGATTCTATCATGGTAGTGGTGGATATGCTTACTAAAGTTGCCCATTTTATTCTAGTAAAGCTCACTCACAAGGAATCCAACATTATTGATATTTATATGAGAGAAATTTCTCGACTACATGGTATACCCATGACAATTGTGTCTGAAAGAGATCCAAAATTCACATCAAATTTTTGGAAAGGATTATTCAACATATTTGGAACAAATCTGGATTTTAGCACAACTTATCATCCAAAGTCAAATGGGAAAAAATAGAGGGTGAAACAAGTGATTGAGGATATGCCGAGGATGTATGTGATGGATAAACCATCAAAATGGGAAGACTACCTACACTTGGGAGAGTTTTCTTATAACAATGGGTACCAATCATATCTAAAGATGAGCCCATTTGAGGCACTTTATGGAAAAAGGTGCAACACACCGGTAAGTTGGGCCAACCCACTAGATAAAGCAGTGGTTGGGCCAGAATTACCTAGGGAAATGGAAGAGAAAATGATGAAAATAAACCATAATTTAAAGGCTTCCCAAGAAAGGAAAAAAAGATATGCTGATAAGGGAAGAAATCGCAGGGAATTTAAAGTGGGTGACCATGTGTTCTTGAAAGTAAAGGCCAACAGAAGTTCCCTGAAGTTGGGAAATTGTTAAAAGTTGGAAGCTTGTTATTGTAGGCCGTTTGAAATCCTAGAGAAGATTGGACCTGTAGAATACATGCTTGCCTTTCCTGCATCAATGTCTATTTAGAATGTATTCCATTTATCATTGCTAAAAAAATATGTACCTGATGCTAATCATGTCATTGGTTGGAATGTGATTCAAGTGTAGCAAGAAGGCACCTTTCAAGTGAATTTGGTGTGCATATTGGATTTGACATCAAGCAGCTCCAAAATCGAGCCATAGGGTTATTAAAGGTCCAATGGACCTGGTAAGGTCCTGAAGATGCAACTTGGGAGCATGAGGATGCTATGCGGGCAGAATACTCGTATCTTGTTTAGGATTTTTAAATTTTTGGTTGTATATGTGTACATATTGCACTGAGGATAGTGCATGAATAAGGGGGAGGGGAATGTAATACCCCTAGGTTGAACACCCACTGTATATATATATATATATCCAATGAGTTGTTTGTATCAAGTCTTGGAATTAATTTTGTATGCGCATTCCATGATATAGTGTGCATATATGTTGCACATTAAAGGAATAAATGTGCACATCCTAGGATACTGTGCACATCAAATTGAGTACATGATCTTGAGGCCAAAGAGCCTTTGTGTATATGTTTATCTTTTTGAGGCTCATGAGCCTGGATACAAAAAGGAAAATATATTTTTATTATAAATGTAAATCACACGCAAATATTAATGAAAAACACATCGCTACGGAATACCAACCATGTAAAAGAGTATGGGGGGATAAAATCCACTATATAGGGAAAGGGGGCTAAAATTTAAGGATAAAGAGATAATCTAGGGAGATTAAGCCAAAAGGAATATTATATTAATATTCCTTAAAGTATAAAGTATGGATAATTATTTTATCTGAAGTTCTAAGGATGGGGACAAGTGGGCCCAAGGTAGTTCTCAACATGACAAGTGTTAAGTTGGGAACACGCATTCATATAGTTTGGACTTAGTTCATTTTCCATCATTCCCTCATCATTCCTTCACTCACTCACTCACTCAATGATCATTTGTACCCTGCTGTACCTATACCTATACATTGGTTAGCTTAGGAGACGGTCTGAAGAAGTTGGTTGTCAGGCCCATGCGGATATTGAAGAGGCAGGTTGTCAGGCCCATGGGATATTGAAGAGGCGGGTTGTCAGGCCTATGAGAAATTCTCTCTAGGTGAGAGAATTGTTGGGAATTGATTTCTCAAAGATGCCAAACTACAACTACAAGGATCTAAGACTTCCTATCTGGCCTATTGATGAACCCCCATAAAGAAAGTGGGGAATTCGAGGGACTATTGAGTAGAGAAGGGACACATTTCCTGGGGTGGGACAGGAATGTGGGGAATGAGAGACTATAGTATGTTAGTTCAAGTTGGCACCTGTGACTGAGTTTTCCTGTTATCTGAGATACTTTAGCCTGGTTAGGATTTCCTTTACCTGGGTGGAGTTTAGCCCAATCTCGAGGGTTATCCACTGCTGAGAGTTATGAACAATGTAGTCTAAGGCTGGGAGGAACATGGAAGGTCTGGACGTAGTTGATGATCTTTTTATTAAATATAAGTGTCAATTGTGTGTTAAATTATGTGTTGCATTATAATTTATGCATTTATTTTTATGGGTTTTTACTGTGTATGCTGCAAGTGTATTTCTTTTATTATTCTATAGGAATCAATGTATTTGCAAAGTATTTTTTTGTTTTAATTTGGTATCAAAGTTCCCATTTTTGGTTGGCATAGCCAAGTTTGTTACTAGGGATGTTGGCACAACCTAGTTTGTTGATAGGGATGCTACATTATAGGTGTTGTAAGATGATTTTTCTCCTATAGACTATTCTTATGCAAATTGAAATGTTATTGCATATTTTCTTATTCTTTCTTATTTGTTGTCCTGAGATGATGAGTTGCTTATGTATGAAATTTCATGATTTAGACTAATATGGTTATTTTATTTGCATGTATGTTATGTCTAACCTTGTTGATTCTCAACAACTATTTGAAAGAAGTTATTTGTAGGGATTAGTTTCATTTATAGATACTCTTTTGGTTACTATAGTCACTCATAGCTAGGATAATGTAGATTAGATTTTTTTCTGCAATTAGTTAGTTTTCATTTGCATTCCCATAGCATTCATAACCATCTAATTGCCCTTCAAACCTAGTAATAACAGTCGGATAAAAAATGGGATGGGTATCCTAAACAAAATGGTGCATATTCTAATTGGGACGATGCATAGGGGAGTACCCATTTACTGTTGAAGGGTAATTATGCATCCTCAACACTAGCAATAATGGAAGGCCTTGTAATCTCAAGGATATAATGAATTTCATAGTTTAAAAGAAATATAAATTAACATTATAAATTTTGAAAATGTATCCGTGCACAATGTTGGATTACTGAGAGGGGGGTGAATCGGTAATAGAGAAATTTAATATTTTTTAACCACAATATGCAAGTTTTATTTATCTTTGTGATCAATATAGCATTATTATCCAATAAGAGAAGAGTAAATAAACCAAGAACAAATGAGAAATCATACACATACACAATAAACCAATATTTTTACATGGAATCCCAATGCGGGAGAAAATGACACAATGTTTTTTCTTATATGTATTTAAGAATTACATTTATTGGAAGCACCAACTTCCTTGTTCTCCAGTTGCAACTGGAAGTAGGCTCCAACCCCCTATATTTTCAGGATACAACCTGAGGGAACCTACAACTCCCCAATTCTATGGCTATAAAGAAAAAGCGGCTACAACCCCCTATGTTCTCCGATTACAATCGAAATTTGACTAAAACCACCTATCCTTGCCTCGTCCTGCAGCCCTAAAATATAAGTGTGAAATGAATAAACCGCTGCCACACTGTCATTATGAGATATACCACTGTAAATTTATACCAACCTGTACCATTGAATTGTAGCCAACCTATACCACTTTTCTGTAATCAACCTGTACATGAAATGAGCCTGTACCAACCAAAAACCACAGATACATGAACTTCCTTTTATGCAACATGTGTATGTACTTTCCCTATCTATACTACATCCCACGTATGTACACTACCTATATGTTATGAATCCTACATATGCCTTCTGAAAACTGGTTTTTTCTCTCTTCTGAAAATTTTTGACCCTCTATAGCCTCTTTCAAATCAACGTACAACCTGTCACTATGTCTAGACTATAATTGTACCTTGTTCATACATCCTCATACATATCCTTTACTCAAAGAAACTATATCTCTCTCTAGTCATGTGCCATATAAGTGTGTGTAATCATGAACACGTATAATAACCCTCACATGAACTAGACATTAAAACCTTTCTGATATTCAATCTCTCAATACATCAACAACTTCACAAATAAAATATCTCAACCATGTTCACAAGAACCCTTAACCATATGCCAAGAAATACAAGATGTGCCTCAACACTAACAAGATATATCAATGATAAATATTGATTATACCAGCACTATAGTTTTGTAGATCTGAATTATACAGAAGGTCCCATGCAACCACTAATCTCTCTAGGGAAAAACTTCAAACTTCCATAACCATTTCTCATGTATACAACAAAATCCAACTACTCATAGAAATAATACATACCTTTTGAACGAATAGATAGATATGATGTACTCGATCACTGTAGACCTTCCTGGGAGCTTTCTTTTAGACTCTAGAAATACAACATCTTCATATTCTCAAGTTTCTAGGGATTTTATTTCCTGTACACAATCTAATATACGACTATCCCACATACATACGTGCCCTGCTCCACTACATCCCGCATACACCTCAAAAACTAGGGTTTTTTCCCCAGTATTTTCTATAATTCTGAAACTTCCGCCGTCAACCCTTCGTGCTACATGTGACTTGTGCAACTTCAGATTTATCAACGAGTACCTGTAATAAACCTTACACAATAACATATATTCAATGTGCTCAAAATGTGCTAATAGGAGAGCCTTTCTCTCTTATTTATACTTCCATGTAGCTTCCTCAAGGGGTTACCTTCTAACCAACTTAACCCAGTTTCCTTCTTTTAGGGTAAACCACTTCTAACCACTTGTCTACTTCTAACCAAATTTGCTACAAATAGTAAATTCTCCACTTCTAGTTGCAACTAATTTATTTTTAAATATTTTCTTATTACAACAACTTAAACCATGATTAGCTCCTAGTTTTATTCACTTGACTAGTGAACTTCTTCTAGGAGCTTCTAGAATAATTTTGACTTTTATGACCTTCTATATAACTCATGAGGGTTCTCCAACTTCACAAGGAAATAACTCTCTAACCATGAGGAGTTATGTGGAATTCCACAGATCATCGGAAATGACATGACATGTACTATCTATCTAGAATAGTCTTACCTACAAATATATTAAAATTCATGCCATTATACATCACTCAAACTAAATTCCCTTAACCATATTGTTGGGGATACCGAATTTTTCTACCAGAATTTCTTCAAGGGTTGACATCAATGATAACCAACCCAATTAATCAACAATCTCCCCCTTTGGCATTGATTGCAACACTATAATGAAAATTTGAAGTCATATCACTTATGCTCCCCCTGTGACCATTGCTCCCCCTAGAAACATGCCTCTGTGCTCTCTTTCCAATCATCTAAGTCTTTGAAGTACATCTAGTGAATCTCTCCCCCTTTGACATCAATGGAAAAGGTAAATTTTTGTCCAGGATGCTCCCCATGACTGAACTATACTTGGGGTTGCTCCCCATGACTGAACTCTTCATGAAGTTGTTTCCCCAACCTAAACTATATGGTGAGTCCTCATGTATGGTGCTTCCTTGTGTAAATCTAAGACATATAAGATAAGCATTCAAAATAATTCATTTGGGAGTAGAAATTACTATGAGTCTCTAGTGAAGATACTCAAAGGTTTCCCTTGGAAGCGGTTTTGTGAAGATATCTGCAACTTGTTCCTTTATCCCCACATATTCAAATCTTATGTTCTTCTTTGCAACCTGTTCCCATAGAAAGTGATACTTTATTGGAATTTGCTTCTTCTTGGAGTGCATCAATGGATTCTTTGAGATATTGATAACGCTTGTATTATCACAATATATAGGAATGGGCTCATCATACTCAAACTTTATATCTATCAAAGTATATTTCATTCATAAAACCTATGTACAACATGTTCTTGCTGCAATATACTATGCTTCAGCTGTAGACAATGATGCTAATGATTGTTTCTTTCTTATGCAAGAGACCAAGCACTCACCCAAGTACAATTTCGCTCCACTCGTGCTTCGTCGGTCATCAATAAAACATGTCCAATATGCATATGTGTAGGCAATAAGTGATAGATCCTTTCCTTTTGGATACCATAATCCAAACTCTTCTATGCCCTTGAGATATCCAAAAATCCTCTTCACTACTAAAACATGTGATTCCTTCAGTGCTGCTTGAAATTGTGCCACCTGTCTAACTGCCTGCATTACATCTGGTTTGGATGTTGTCACATATAGTAAGCTTCCAATCATTGAACTGTACAGTCTTCGGTCTATAGACTTTGAATCATCATATTTTCTCAACTTGCAACTAGTTTGCATAGGAGTGTTAACTGGTTTGCAATCTTCCATTCCTGATCTAAAAATGAAGAAGACTTGAAAAACTTGAATAATTATTGCAAGTGAAATGTTATGTGTTTTAAAGAAACTGGATCAATTTGCAACACATAATAAAGGATTACTTATGTAAAAATACATATAGACAACAGCATAAAACATTGAACATCAGCACATAAACACAACAACTTGATAAAGGAGTTCACCCCACTCCGGGCTACATCTCCTGGTCCAGCTTCTAATGGATCATTATTATTAAATTTCTCAAAGTGCTCAAAAACATGCCTTACAATGCTCAAAATGACAAACCGACTGCTCCAATGGCTTCGCAGCGTCCCAAAACCCCTGTCTGGGCTCTTTCGACACCTCAATCGGTCGGAAAATGAAGAAGATAGCCTCCTTGAAGTCTCCCTCTTCAACTTTGCTATCTCTAGTTCTACAAATCGCACCCTTGTGCTTCAAACCTAGCTCACACGCTCATTTAAGCATAAAAACTTGGCACCGGGTGCAACCGTGCCAACGGTGCAAACTGTAGGGTGGTCAAGGTGCCTCCAGCCCCTAACCGCCTCGGCACTCGGTCATATGGCCCATGCGACCTTGGGATCGGTGAAAAAGTGGTTGAACCGTTTAAAACTGTGCAACCAATTGTAACTCCCATGCAAAGTACAACTGCGCGTACACATTGCAATATGGTCAAATGCATATAATATAACCATGGGTTATCAAACCCACGCTATAATATACAACGACATTCATATATGAATACAATGCAATAAAAACTTTGGTATATATTTTGCACCACTCGTGGGTCCTTGCGACATAGTCACATATTGTTTCATATGACTACGGGCCGGGGCTAAGCCCCGGCCCGACCCCCGCCCTTTTGCATATTGAAATGACTTTATAAGAAATGCATTGGGTTACATATCAAGTCACAAGCTTTGGTGTATTGGTCAGACGGTTATAATAAGGTTTATATATGGGGGGGAGGTCCCGGGGTCGAACCCCATGGACTCCCATTTATATTTTATATATCAACATGAACTAAACAAATGGGGGACACGTGGCGCCCATGCATTGGGCCACGTGTATCCTTATTATTTGCCATGAATCGGACACATGTCAACATCGTATTTGCCGATAATCGTCCAATAAAAATGTGCCACGTCTTCCCTCTGCCACATCATCATGATGGTACGGCCCTGCCACGTGGCCGTACGGACTGTATGGACAGGTATAGTCAGCATCCCAAATTTTTGCTTGTTTGGCTTGGTGGACATATCGCAATATCTCCTCCATACGGACTCTGTTTGCAAAAGTAAATATATCGTCGAAATCAGGAAGACGAGACAGACGCAATGGAACTGTTTTTGTCGCATTCTGAGAACTTTGAAAATTGAGCAAAATTTGATTCCCTGATCACACCTCCCCATTGGGAAGCTTTTGGACCTCCAAAAGACTATCTCAGTCTATGTGGGGGGGAGGTCCCGGGGT
>JASDQU010105126.1:0-35344 GCA_032191745.1 Picea mariana
TTCTTAACACTCATCATGTGAGTCATACCCCAAGTCCGTTGGCCATGTTGTTGTTGCAATTGTTTGCCTCCCTTTTCTCTCTTTGAACCACTCCATTCTCTTCTCTGGGTGCAATTTCCAGTAATGCTCATCATCGTTCCTTTCTTTCTTGCAATGTTTTCAAGAGAGCTTCTTTTCCTTTACTGTCGCTGAATTTTCTTTCTTCCCATTCCCTTTTCCTTTTCCATATTTCTTTGAAGATGTTTCCCCTGATAGACTACCTTCAATTTTTTGTGCTTCAATATACGTTGCTTGAATAGAAACCTGATCAATATTATTAGGTCCAAACATAAATACAATATTATGAATATAAGCAGGAAAACCTCTTATGTACTTCATAAGAGTTTCTTGTGTAGGTAATGGAACATCTAACATCAAAGTCATCTTACAAAATTCATCTGTATATTCCTTCACTGGCTGTCCTTTCCTTAACTTAAGACTTTTCTATTCAATTAAATCTTTTTCCTTATATCCCAATGGATAGAACTGTTTTCTAAGTGCAGAAATACAATCATGCCATGATGGAAAAATATTACCAACTTGCTGATTTCCATGTTGCATTTTACTTTTCCACCAGATGAGAGTTGTACCTTCAAGATGAAGTGGTGCCAATCTGATTTTGGTTGCCTCATCTTTTATTTTCTGCACATTACAATATACCTCCATCTGTCTAACCCAATTATCAAGTTTCTCAGCATTAACTTTGCCATCATACATAGGCAAAGCAAATTTTACATCAAGTTTAAGTAATGGCATATCAGACTTATGTTTATGAGAATGTTTTCTTGTAGTAGAATTTGAACTTGTACTTGAAGAAGAAGAATATGATGGAGATGAAGGAGGTGAAGGAGGAGATTTTGGAGTATCCTCTCCTTCTTCACTTTTGTCTTGCTTTGAAGATTCCCCTTTAAAAGGTTTCTTCCATTGCAAGTAATCATCATACAACACTTTTACCATTTCTGACATGGAAAATAAAGTTCTTTGAAACTCTCTTTCATTTTGAGAAAGTCCTTCTTCTGATGCCATGTTCTCACTTTGAGATGTCCTCTTTCTTGATCCAATATATGGATCTCCTTCTACAAGCTCAACTTCACCACAACTTAGCTTTTCCCTATTAATCATGCAAACTCAAACAACCAACTTTCAACCTGCTCTGATACCACTTGATCCATAATTGATATTTAAAATACTTTGGCTAACTTTATGCATGAGTTTATTTACCACTTAGGAATTAAGAGAAGATTAAGATTTTAATGAAATAATGTTGCAGCCACCATAAAGAATACAAAACAAAAAGTAAACATTAAGAACAACAAACCATAATCCCAAGACTATTAACGAAGTTCAACACAAGTTTGCCTATGTCTCCGAGCCTTTGTCTCAGTGGGGGAGGCTTTCTTATTAATATTAACTTCTTCAAAATTGCATTATAAATGCATCAAATGGATTACAAACTTTTCTGGATGTGTACCGATCGACCTCAAGAATGCAACACAATTGACGACACTGAAAAAGGTTGAGCGTAGCTCTTGGAAATGGCCTCCAAATTTCGCTTTCTCAATGGCTTCCCTGCATAAAAATGACTTAAGCTTCCAAATTATTCAACATTATGCTAATATAAACCCTCCTAAGGCTGTCAATAAACTTTGGTTTTTTATAGATTTTGAGTTGGGTTTCCTATCCCACCTTCCTCCTAAGATCTGGCCTCAAAAAGGGCTCCAGATCCCCCAAAAATGGTCAAAATCCAATAAACGCAGGATAATAAACCCCAAAAATCCAAATATAAGGTAAAAAACCCACTTATGGGAAAAACTGCATGGAAACCTCTCTATCTCTGGGATCCTGGTCATATGGGAAGTGCTCTATGTCCTCGAGTTGAGCACGCCCCTGGTCTTTGACCCTTGGTCTTTGGCCCTTGGTTATGTGGAGGGCCAAGTGGATGAGTCCCAAGTCCCACTCCGCTCTTGGCTCTTGGTCCTCTTCTGGTGGTCATATGATAAGGTGCCTTGTTGGTCGGGCTATCCCCCCACTGACTGAGATTTACCCCCCAAATTTCGCCAAACCAAACTCAAATAAATTTTTTTCCATATAGTTTAATAAGTAACACCATAGCTCGATCAGTGATCATGGGGAGGTTAGTCCGTTGGTCTCCTCGAAGGTCATGGGTTTGACCCCCATAGAGTGCAACAAAATTTTTGACCAACCAACCTTGGCCTCATCCGAGGTGCAACGCGGTTCCTTGTGATTGGGCCACGTTTCACCTTGTGATTGATCCATACAGCTGAGTTAGCTTCCAAGTCAACCTACCAATCAGCTTGCCTACCACATGTCACCCCCAGAGCGTGCCACATCACTTCCACCTGTCAAAATGTACAACCACGCTTCATTCATACTACCACATGTCGAACTGTCACTGGTCCACATCATCGTATGGATTGCCACATCAACATCCATACAGTCCATGTGTCAAATCTGTACCGTGCCAACTCATCCTGAAAACGCCAAATCTTCCTGACACATGTCAGCTCCTGTTGTTGCCACGTCANTTTCACATACGATGTCCATTTTTGGAAAAACATATATGGCCATAATCGACTCAACGATCCCAACAAGATGCCACTGGTTTCATCCGATTATGAGAACTTTTATTTTTAGGCCTTCCTAGATCCATTTTGGATCAACCTCTCTGCTACTTTTTCTCTTCTTCCCTTTTTACAAAAATCACAAAAATGGTCTTTTCTTGTTCTCTCTAAGGTTATACTCCCCCTAAGGTGATGCTCTCCTTTGTTAATTACCTAAATATATCTAAAGATAACTCTCAAAATAAACCCACAATATCAAAAATAATAATCCAAACCATTCACCAAATACTGAAGCCAAGAAATAGAGAAAGCCCTTGAGGTAGGGTAACACAATATATTATTCCTTATGGAAGGAATGCACTCCTCAAGCAACACTTTCTTATTACAATGAAAATATTCTTCACTATGTTTCATTACATTGCTTACACTTATTTATATAGCTCTCTCTATCTCATAGGAACCTTCTAGAGAGCCTTCTCACATTTATTACATTTAACTACCATAACGGGCCTTTATTAATATAGTGGACCTAGTCCACCTTACATTGAATGACCACATTCTCATATATTAAATGACTTCCACTAATAATACATAACCACATTCCCATTGGGTACCTCCCAAGGTACCCCATATTACCTCCCTAGGTATACTACATCCTTCTTGTATTCTACAACTCCCCCTATCAATGATTTGTCTTTCTTTGACTAAAGGATTATGACATCATCAGGATTGTGTCATATTCTTCTATAGGGACTTCCCTTTCTTGAGCTTGATCTATTTCATATTGAATTTCACATTCCTTATTAGGACCTTCACCCATTATTTTCTTGTTATTAATCTCTTCATTTCCAGGTGCTAGATCATCTTTCTTTCTTTCTCCATATTTTTTTGTGAGATATTCTTCTTTTTGGACCTTTTCTTTATAATTGTATTTTTGGAGATTTGTCATCTCCTTTCTTCTTCCATATTTTATTAGGTTTTCTCCCTGACATGAGTGACTTATTTAGGGATTGAATTTTTGAACTCCTGCAACTTTGGGATTTGTTCCCAAACCTATCACATTTGTAACATCTCATTGCATGACAAAATTTTGTTGTGTGCCCAACAAAATTTCATCTCCAACATCTAATTGAGTTTTTGGATTTTACTGTATATCCTTTTTGTAGTTTCTTGCAGTCCATTTCTTTATGGCCAAAGTTATGACAAGAAAATCAATAGCCATTGAAGGTGTTTCCATTCTTGAATTTATTTTGGCTTGAGATATCTGTCTTTTGATTTTCTTCTTCCTTTTTACTTCTGTAGCTTCCTTCCTTAACAAAGTTCATGACTTGTAATTTCTTTGTAATTGTACCTTTTCCTTTTGAGAAGGATGATCCTTTCTCATGTTTGTAAATGGTACTCAACTTGTCATTGTCTTCTTTTTTATTGTATCCAAGACCAATTTTGTCATCAACTGATCTTTGATTGTTCCAAATCTTATCTAGGATAGCTGAGCTATTCTGGAAATTGACGGTTTTATTTGTCTTTTCAATCATCTTTTTGAGATTGACTATTTCTGATTTCAACATGTGACATGTCTCTTCCTTTTTAGTCAACTGAATCTTTAGGGCTTCTTTCGTTTCCTTAGCATGTTCAAGTTTAGTATTTAGATTGATGAATATTTCTTTTGTCTCATACAAGACTTCTTTGCATTTAATAGTATTTTCATATGTCTTCAACTCTTCCATATATTTTATTAGATCAAAAACTTTAGTTTTCAATCTTTTGATTTCTTCCTTGTTTTCTAGTTGAATCCTTTTGAGGCCGATGGCTTCCAATTCCAACATGTGGCATGCTTCTTCCTTTTCAGTTAATTGGATATTATGTAGTTCTTCATTTTTCTTAGCTTCTTAAATTTGAGTCATTAGAGTTTCATTAGTGCTTTCATTTATCTTTTTGACATTAATAATTTCCAATTCCAACATGTGACATGATTCTTCTCTTTTATTTAATTGGATCTTCTGGGATTCTTCATTTTTCTTAGTTTCTTCATGTTGACTTTTTAGACAGATGGCCATTTCTTTTGTCTCTTCTAGTACTTCTCTTCTTTTATTGGCATGTGTCCTTAATTATTCCATTTCTTTTGTTAGATTAACAACTTCGGTCTTCAATATTTTGATTTCTTCTTCTTTGTTTTCTAGATGAATATTTTGTTCATGCTCTTCATGGTTAGATTGATCTAACTGTTGTAGTAGAAAAATATACTTCTTTTGAAGTTTCTCCAACTCTTCAAAAGTGCACCTAATTGTGTATTCAAGATGATAAAGAACATCCTTAGTTACTTCAATATATACACCATTTGTTGGTTCCATACTAATCACTTCAAATGTAGTTATAACATCATTCTTAAAATCTAATAGTTTTTCTTTAGTGAATACTAAGGTATTCATCAATTCCTTGATGTAGTAGTCAACTCTGTTGATGAATTGGGTTTGCATCAATTCTTTGATGGAAGTGTCCTCTTCTGTGTTTTGTTCTTTATTCCGATCAACATTCTCTTTATCTGTATTTTGTTCTTCAATCTAATTGGAATTCTTATTTTCCGAGTCTTGTTCCTTACTTTGATAGGATTTCTCTTCTTCTTGTGCTTCATTCTTATAACTATTTTCTAGCTGGAGCCATAATTATTTAGCATATTTGTAGTGTCTCATCTTTTCTTTGACTTGGTGTGACAATCCATCCTGGATTTCTTTTAAGGCTAATGAATTGTTTCTCCTTACTTCCTTTGCAGTTTTGGTTTTTCTCTTTGAAGTAGTTAAGTGCCAGGGCTTACTTACTACTGAATCCTAAACTTCATATCCTCTTGACTTCATATATCTTTTCATATTTTCCATCCATGATGAATAATATGTTCCATCAAATAAGGGAGCTTCATTTGTGGAGATAGCAATTTGTCCACCCATTTTTTCATAATCTACCTTTTAGTGTTTAAATTGTGCTGAAGGCACCTTCTCTAATACCAATTGTTTAAATGTACACTTGACACTAATAGGGGGGGGGGGGTGAATCAATGTCTGGAACTTTTGGCTACTTTTCACACTTTCATAGATTAACTGAATTAATTGAATAAGATATGCAACTAAATTAATTATTCATAAACATCTAAAACAAAAACTGTATGAAGTATATATAATATCTTTATTTTATTTATTTAACTTGTATAAATACATATAAAATAAATCCTTTAATATCTTTGATTTCAATTGAATATGAGAGATCCAACTCTCTGATACAAGACCTAGGTTGTAGTTCTCATATCTAACTGAGAAATGAGGAATCCAACCCTCACAACAAGTCCCAACTTGTTGATCTCAGATCCAACTGAGATGTGAGGAATCCAACCCTCATAACAAGACTCAACTTGTGAACATGCACCAACTTGATATAATGAACTTCCATTGAATCCATTATATATACATATATATTTAATCCACCAAGATACTCTCTTATCAACATTATTTCTTGTTTATATAGTCTTCCAACTGGTGTGAATTTGAAACATTGAGTCTTTTGATATTGAAACATTGAGTCTTTTGATATTGAACCATTGTACCTTTTCATTTAAATGATAATATTAAACTTTAAATAATATCATTTTTCCTTTTTAGTCTTTATTCATAATGCTCATAATTTAACTCTCTTTTAATCATGATTGTGTATCGATTCATTTGTCCTCATTAGTTGATCACATATATGGATCGACTCATTGTATCATTCCCATGCTTCTGCTGCATCCTCAGTTTGCCAACAGATCATATTTGATCTTTTACTGATTCTGTGTATTGTTATAGTGTTAATTATCTGTCGAATTACTCTACCAACCTTGAGTTGTTTACAAAAATGAAATCTATATGAGGCGCTTCTTTCAAACCAATGTTCAAATGACCAAGAGATCAAAACCACGGGCCTATCCATTTAAGCGTTTTTCCTAGAACTTTCTTATTCCATCCCTATTCTTCTACGTGGGACCGTATTCAAGTGTTTGAGGGATTATTACTTCTATACCCTTTGGCTTCTTTACCTTATCACGTGACCGGTGCTAGAACCAAGTTCTTTGGTACTTCATCCTTCAGGACTTTAGTCTTTTGTAGTCATTCAATCCTCCTGGAATATATTTCTCCAAAGTGCGTATACTGTATTCACTAGTAGATAAAACAATCATTATTAATATTTCGTTGGATGGACGATCATGGATTATCTAGAGGCTTCGAAAAAATTGACGGTCATGACTTAATCTACAGTTGAGTGGATGATTCTCGTTCACTTCAAGACTTCCATATGACCATAGACAGTGGCTAGGTGTTAATCCAAACATGTGCTTAATCGCTTATCAAAATCAATTGTCGTGTTTTAATTGGACATTCAGATGGACGTCTGTTATTTACTCCGGAACTTCGAAGATTCGGGACTCTGGGATATTCAAACTCTAATATAGTTCAATCCCTCTGGAGTGATTACCTACCGAATAAGTCATAAAGAGGTGATGACCACTTGTTGTTGATTAACACCTCCACTTTATCTATTCTTCCACTATGATTGATCAATGGTTGAGAAATCTCTCGAAGTAGATCAACGGTTAGCGTTACTTTGAGATTTACACTTACTCTATCCTTCCACTATACTTGATCAATGGTCGAGAATGCTCTTGAATTATATCAACGATTAATGTTACTTCGTGATTCCAACCTTCGATGATTAGCTGATAACACAGGCTTGGATATCTCGAAAGTTAGTATTCCCAGAGTGATGTGGTTATTGACAATTAAAATTGTAATGATGAATTCCTCCCATAAAGGATTGCTAATGTGCTATTATTTGATTATGATAATAATACCATACTAGTAGGTGGGACCCCCTTGTAGACTAGAGGCGCAAGGATAGACATATCACACATATTTTGTTGCTATTATGATGTTCCCTACACAATCCTACATTTTTTATGATGTAGTCTTGGTTTCATTTGGCGTGATAATAAGTGGATAATTCATTATTGTGGAATGTGTTTGGTAATCACCTGCGACATAGAACGATTTCCATGGGTATGAGGATCATGTTGTTTATAAGTGCTATGTTATAACCTTGTTACTAATTCATATGTTGATTACTTAGCCACATATATGCAAGGGATACTTAATGGTAGCATGATCAAAAAAAAGAAAACAACTATGAAAAGGTTCTAAAGTTATAGCAAAAGGAAAGAAACTATGTAAAAGACTACATGCAAACTTTGAATGAAAGAATTAATGGATACAAGTGTTAGTCCTAACTATTATACTATGGTTTGGTTAATGGAATATTAAAATTTCATTAAAGTTGAATGGAGGCACATATATAAATGTTGGTATGGATTATTATGTGGAGTTATGGAAAACATTAACGTATGAAATATCTCGGGTGGCACACTATGTAATAAACATTGTCTCAAATCTTACGATGGATTGGCATTGATTATGCATTGGTTATATGGTTTGATTTATTGGTGAATGTTATTCTTATTGGGATGTCTCTTACTTGGAATTGAATGGGGCCAAGTGAGGAAGCGATGTGCATTTAATGCACGTCACTCTAAACCTTCCCTATCGCTCGTCAACCTAGCATTATTGCATTGTCTCTCTGTTGGTTGTGAAGCTACGAGTTTTTAGGTTTTTGGAAGGGGAATCTTGAACAACTCGTCATTTAAGCGATTTTCTCACAGGTATGGTTATTTTCTCTCCATCCATGATGGATTCTCTATTTTATGAGCCAAATGGTGGCTTAATGATGCTTGGATTCTATTTGTTCTTGAGATTTTCGACTGTGTGTAAATATGGTGTTATGGCTCTTTGTGATGACTATAAAATGTTGGCAATTGTAAGAAGAGAAATGGGTATTATTAAGTTTGCGCGTTGTTTTTTTGCTCGGTCAGTGTGGTTTTTATGATGGGTCTTTGTGGAATAATAGTGACAGTGGTGCAATAAGGCTATGAGTTTGATGGTTGATGGTTTTTATTCACCGTTCTGTGTATCAGTGTCTGTCAACTCATTTCGCTCTCGATTATTGTGATAATCCTTATCCAGTTGCATAGAAACTACCAACAATTGGTGAGTTCTTTTATTTAAACCTTGAGCTATGGTTCATGGTCCATTCTTACTATATTTTCACTGAAAGTGTCCCAAAGATCTAGTCTTAGTTGGCCCCGAACTTTAATACAAGACTGTGTGGGTATTGATTTGATACAAGTTATATCTTGGCATTCTTTCACAAATAATGTGTGTGTCCTCACTGTTGTTGCTGTCAAAAGTTATTAACCTCCCGGGTGATTGGAAAGAGACATTATCTCGCTGTGTTTGAATACCCGCCATTGTTAAGTTAACACTCGTCTCTTCTCTACAAGTGCTAGAGACACTTGTGTGCACTGGGTTATTTTACTCAAATTTCCTTTGTCTCTCCTTGGGCATTAACTTATGGTTCCATCAAAGGCTTGGAGTAATAAGTTGAAGGACTGTGTGTCTCACTCCTGTTTCATTTTTAAAATTGTATTTTGGCTTGTGGTTGTTAATCGATGGTAAAATGTATATAAGTATTGGGAGACCTTCAACTCTCTATGTTTTTAGTTAAAAGGACAAACAATATTGTGTTGCCTCTCTGCATTTGATTTTTGAAAGATCCCAACTTAGACTCTGACTGCCTCTTCTCTCCTTGGGCACCTTCGGGTTTGTCAAAATTTTGGGTTATCAGTTTAATGATTTTTGCAGTTTGAAGACATGTGTTCCCTCATTTATAAGCCCATCCTTTTGGGTCAAATCTCTATGAGGTCCTTTTGTAATGAATTTGTTTGAACAAATAAGAAATAAAACGATCGATTGCTGTCTTTCTATTCGTTTATGGTATCGATCACTGTGTTTAATACAACATAATTTTGATTGCTTAAAGAGACACCTGTGTGAGTTTTACCAAGCCCGATCAGGGTTCTGGCGAGTTGAAAAAGGTGTTTGTGTGTCAGTTTAGTTCTATTCGCTTCATATATGATATAGTTATATTGGAATCATCGTGCAGACTATCAATTGTTTAAAAAATAAGTTATATGTGTTGATACACATAGAGATCAAGATCGGGGTTTATGTTTGGGTTGACTGTTGTTATCAATTCAAGATTTTATCGATTGATATGAGTGAAGACCTGTGTATGATTGGGAATTCTTTTAATCTTGTCCATGTTTTTTAAAAAAGACACCTGTGTACATTTATATCGAGCTCGATTGTTGATTGGAGAACAATGACTGTTGATTGTTTATCGTGGTGCATTATTGATTATCATGGATAAATGTTGAGTATATTGCTGTGCATGTTTTGTTTATCTTGAAAGGAAAACATCAATGTTGTAATATACAATACTGTTGAATGGAAATTTTTTACATAAGTTATAATGCATAGACTGTTATAAATTAAGGATTTATGGGAAATTTAATTATTATTGAGACAACAAGCATTTTGCATACAATTGATGAACAATGAATGGTTTGATCTTGGAAATGGATTCTTTTTGGATTAAATTTGAGGAGAGTTATGATAGTTGATTTATTTAATTTATTTTAAGAACAATATCCATCTGATTCCCTTTCATTTTCTCACTTTTTTGCTCATTAAAAATCCCCTCACGTTCTCATATTCACTTTGAATGCCCTTTTCTTTAAAATTAAATTAAAGCTTTGTATTACAACGATTAAGAAATAACACAGAGATGGATCACACGTGATATGTTTTGGTTATTGTTGCATAGTCGATTGTTTAATGAATTGTTGATAAATAATCGTGTTCTTACTCCCTTTCATTTTCTCACTTTTTCGCTCAATACAATCCCCTAAGATATCCCAGAACCCTAATTCACCCCCTACTCATTGACAATTATTAAATGAATTTTAGGGATTGGATTGCATGGGTATTATGTGATTGCTGAGCCAAACTTTGCTTCATATTAATATATTGTCATGCATGGTTTGTTTAAGAAGCTAGTTCATAATAATCGCTGCATACAGGATGAGATTCTTCAATAGAGGAAACCATGGCTGAAATAATAGGGGCAAAAGAAATTGGAAAAGAGGGCCTAGAAGGCCTAGATTCTCAATACATTTCAATGCAGATCCTCAAGAGTTAAACCATCTCTTTCAAGTTGGATTTTTCAATTGGATTGGAAAAGGGGTAGTCCAACCTAGACCATAGAGGCCTCCCTTCCAACCCGAGCATGTCCCTGGTATCCCTGTGCCCCCTCATGTTTCGTTGCAACCTAAAGTTCTCGAGAATGATGGATTGCAGGAGATTGTTCACCCAATAGTCTCCCAACATCGTGGATGGCCAAATTTGTCTCTACCTTCTTCTCCTCCACCTGTTAACCCAAATGTCCATATTTTCCTTGCATACTCACCTGTATAGTCCTCCCATGCAAGAAAAAGACTCAAAACTGAATCCCACCATATGCATGATAAAGGAAAAGCTGCTACTGCCCCCTCTTCTCCTTCAATTGATTCAGCCAAATCTGTTTCATCCCGCATGCACTTGAAATATGATTGTTCTCATGTCATTAGTGAGATCAAGCCTTAAGGCTCGACACATCCTAAGGCTAATTCAGGAAATTCAAAAGGGGATAGCAGGAACAAAGGGAAAATTTCCTCTCAAAGTGGAAAATACAGTTTTTGATTATACTTTATTATTGTTTTATTGAGAACAGTGGATTGCTGAAGGTTTTGGACAACATACTATTTTTGGAAATTTTGGATATTATATGTTTGGATATGATTTTAAATATCATTAATATTTAATTTTCAAATTATGGAAATGATAATGGGAGCCACAAGGAGGGATGTGTCTGATTTATTGTCTAGTTTTGTTTATTTTTGTTAAAAAATTAAAGGGAGTCACAAGGGGTCCCACCTACTAGTTATTATTTATTAAAAGACCCTTATTATTATTATTATATTAATTCTTCACCTAAACTAAAAGTTACTTGAGTTTTAGTTAACTTAACTAAATGAGGTAGTTGAACTACTTCAACTAATTTGGAATGCATAAAAGAAAAATGAGAATGAAGAACAAAGGGAGAATAGAAGGAGAAAGCATACTAAGGTTTTCCCTTAAGTTTTGTTGAGATAGTTCAGTTTTCATTCATTCTTCAATTCATCAAAGGCCTAATTCTCTTTTATGACAGTAGGGTCCTATTATAGATAGAAAGGTTCAAATCTGAATCACATCATTCAAACGCTTGTTTTCAGAGGTGTTGATCTATCTTTGATAGTTTGTGTAGACTTGTCTATTTATGAATTAAATTTCATGACTGATAAAGGATACTGTGCAGAGTCAAGTGGGCAACAGTTTGTGGCAAGCTGATCCAGATTTTAAAGTTTAGTTTTTACTTCTTGTCAGAGTCCTTTTGTATGGTTTTCATTGAGGATATCTAAGTTTGACCTTGGTCCATGCCCCCCACAGGGATTTTGTAAAGAGAACCATTCGTTTGATTTCTTGAAATGAAATAAAGCGATTTTTATTATGTCTCATCCGTGTTTATATGTGACTTGGTATTTTTGCTTTTGATCTCCACATTTTCTTTTGTAATTTGATATATTTAGAAAATTGTATAAAACGGTTATATTTTTGCAAACAATCTTTTATTAAAAAGACCATCCTAAGCCCTTGTAATTAATACTTGTGGATTCGGAAACATTTTTTGGGGCTATAAACATAGGCTAACATTCTCGACTATCTTTCCTTAGCCAAGCAAGATCCAAAAATGCTTGAGTAAGATAATTTCATATGTTTTCTTCAACACTTATTTGGTGACCATATTGGGGAGATCTTCCATATCTCTCTGGTTGATTTTACACTTTCTTTTCATTGAATATATTTATGTTTTTGATATATTTTCTTTGACTGTTTCATTTCTTCATGACTATACCTGTTGCAAGGCAACCCAATATTGAGCCAGGTCTTAAAGACCATACCAAAATTGCTTTAACTTTGTTTAATACCATCTTAGAGATCGCTAATACCCGGGTTGAGATTGAACGCTCATGGGCAGCAGTTGAAGAAGACATAAGTGTCCAAGAATGTTGGGAATTGAGGAAAATACAACCTAGGAATCAACTTTAGCTTCTTTTTCCTACAATTTGGTTCTTCTTTTCATGTCCTTAAACCCTCGTATCTCTAGGAGAAGAAGAGGTTTATCCCCTGAGATTAATCATATTTCTGAAATAGGAAGAAGAAATATTTTTTTGACAACCCAACAAAGTACTCTAATGAGAACTTTGTCTGATTCAACTAGTTCATCTTTCTCTCCCTTACCTATCATTTACAAGATGGCATCTAGTGGTGGCTCTAGTGGCACTAGAGTTGCTTCTTCATCTCAACCTTTAGCCTCATCAATGATTGGTAGCTTATGTATTCGTCAAGTCCTTGTTCAATCCACTACAAACCCAGCCAAATTCATTAAAAAGTATGATCCTTTTCAGTTTGAAGAAGATGATACAACTACTCTGTGGCACGTTTCCTCCCCTCTTAACCTAGCACCTGCTACTCATCCACTTCCTAAATTCAAAGATCATATCCCTAGGTTTTCAAGGAATAACACAGTCACTACGAATGAATACTTGGTGGCATTCTCTAATGCATGTAACAACATAGGAGAAAATGACAATGACACATGTATGCACTTATTTGTAAATTCCCTTGAAGGGAAGGCTGCAACCGATTTATTTGACCTTCCTCCTAAGATTGTTTCTACTTGGAAGGAGTTAGTATATTGGTTCAAATCTACCTATGAAAAATCCAAAAGCCCAGCCGAGAAGTTATGGGAGTACAATAACATCGCTTATAAGGATGGTGAAACTGTCAAGTCCTTCAACTTGCGTTTCACTAAATTATACAACCAAATCCCTTAACTCATTCGCCCTAATAACCAAGCCACTTTCATGCATTATTATAATGCATTACCTTCCCTCTACCATCACAGGCTTGAGGAAATGGCCATTGATAATCTTGGTTCCACTCTGCATACTTGTTTAGAGTATGAGGAACAGCGCAAAAGAACATGTCTTCCTAAGGGAGACTCAATTAAATAGACGAATATGTACTCCCTATTACAACTTGTACAAGACATGAATAATCGAATGATAGCATATGAGCGGAAAGGAAATTTCCCCTCTCTTACCCCTGGGGCCTCATCTTCTTCTTCACCACCTTTAAATAATCCTAATGAAAATAAATTTCAACCTAAAGTTATCGTGCCTCGTAGTTGGTGTAACTTTTGCGAGGAACACCATGAGGAAAGTACACGTGAAGTAAAGAAGACTGCCAAAGATAAAATATTTGGTAAGAGACCTGAAACTACCATTGTTTTCCTATACTTTGAAGAGATAAAGGATGTCATGACCATAAATACTAGGAATAAAACCTATGCTCCAAAAGGAAAATATGATCCTCCTCGCACTTTTTCTAGCCCAAGCTCATCTTCACCAACTGCTACTATTAAGGTTTCTAAGGCTCATGATACTCAAGGAACTAACTCCCCTCTTCCCTCTTCCAAATACAACATTATTAATCAATTGGATAATATAAAAGCATATTCTACCCTCCTGGACATGGTTGTCGTCCCTGAGAAACAAAAGCATCTAAAAAATTTCATGGAAGGAAAAGATTCCATTGTAGCCAACCTCTCTGAAGAGGTAGATGAAGAGGATTCAACTGTAAATAAAGTAGGTGTACATAACTTTAGGCAACCTGTAAAAAACCCTCCATTTTATATTTCTGTAAATATTATGGACAAGATTTCCCATTGTTGTCTCATTGACAACGGTTCGGGCCCAAGTGTAATGTCAAAATTTATTATGGAAGAGTTGGGATTGTCTTGTACAAACGAAAATGCTAGAAGCATGCTCTCTTATAATAGTTTACAATAAATGACCATAGGTGAAATCAAGGATATGACCTTGGTTTTGTGCGCGCACCCTGAAATAAGGTCAACCCTTAATATTCAGGTAATAGATATGCGAGTGAGTAATTACTCGATCATTTTAGGAAGAGATTGGAAATACTTGACGAGTGGATACCTCTCACTCGATGGGACACACTTATCTGTTCCTCGGAATGGTAAAAACATCATAGCCTTATGAGAGAGGAAAAATTCACTTTACATATAAATTATTCCACATCCTAATGTGAATTATTTCGAAGAGGACCTAGGAGTGTACTCCATATTTGCTGATGAGGACAATACTCCCTTGGAACAAATCGACATAGAGGATGGAATGTGGCATATGCACTTTGATGGTTCATTGTCCAATGAAGGAAACATAGATGGTATTATATTGTACTCTCTTGTGGGTAAAATTCATAACTTTTCCTATAGGTTAGAGTTTTCTTGCACAAATAATGTCACTGAATTTGAAGTGTTACTACTAGGCATTGAAAATTCCTATTATCTGGTTTGTGGTCACCTCATAGTTTTTGGAGATTCCAAACTTGTTGTAAACCTTGTACGTAAGATATATTCTCCTAGAAACAAGTTAATGAAACGTTACACCCAAACTGTTTGGTAACTTATCTCGAACTTGCTATCTTTCAACATCACTCATGTTAAAAGGGAATTGAATTCAATGGTTGATAGGTTAGTTGTTTTTGCAGCCTCTCATACTCGGAAACTTCTGCCAAAAAGATCTGATTACACTTTTCAATCTTTGTATCATTTGCATATCCTAGACAATATAGAGTCATGGAAGGTCTTCCCTAGTGATGAGAGCATCTGTGTGCTTTCATTCAAAATGAACCTTATGAGCCTAAGCAAATCATATCAATGGAAGATAACAAAATTCCTAAAGGCTTGACTCCTCTAGAAAGTTCATTCTCATTGAGTGATGTAGGTGACAAAGAAAAACATAAAGAAGAGGAGTCAAAATAGGAAAGTGGGTGAAACCATTTCCCTGAACATTGGAACACCCGAGTCTCCAAAGAACGTTAAAATAGGTGCCCAATGTTCTGAAGAAGAAAAATTGAAATTCGCTAAGTTGCTTGGTGAAGTTCAAGATGTTTTTCCTTGGTCTTATGAGGATCTTCGTGGTTTTGATCCTACTATTATACAACATGTCATCCATATTAAGGAAGGAATAAAATCAGTTAGGAAAAAACGGAGGCCAATTAACCTTGCACTGGAAGAAACTATTTGGAAGGAGTTGGAAAAAATCTTGAACCTTGGGATAATTTTCCCTGTTAAGTATTTTGAGTATTTTTCTAATTTGGTTTCCGTTCGAAAATAAACAGGTCAGATCAGATTATGCATTGATTTTCTCGCATTGAATAGGGCCAGTTTTAAAGACCATTTTCCTCTCCCTAATATGGAAATGATTTTACATCAAGTCCCAGGGTCACGTATGATGTCCTTACTTGACGATTTTTCTGGTTATAACAAATCAAGGTGAAAAGGGAAGATAGATTTAAAACCATTTTTATTACTCGTTGGGGAACTTTTGCTTATGAACGTATGCCATTTTTATTATATAATGCAGGTTCTACTTTCCAAATAGATATGAAAATATATTTTGATGATTTGATTGGTAAAATTATTCAAATTTATCTAGATGACTTAACTGTGTATTCTAAAAACCAATCAGATCATTTTTTTCATCTTAGAAAGATTCTCATGCGATGCATAAAATTTGGCATTTCTTTAAATCCTTCCAAGTCTATTTTTGGCGTTACCAAGGGAAATCTCCTTGGAAACATTGTCTCGGATTCAGGAATAAGCATTAATCCTGAAATGATTACTTCTAACCTAAATCTCCCTGCTCCTATGTCCAAGAAGGAGGTTCGAGATTTTATGGGTGTTATTAGCTTCATTCGTATGTTTGTTCCTGATTTTGCTGTAATGGTCAAGCCAATTAACAATATCCTTAAGCAAGATCGTTCCTTTTCTTGGACTGATGATGTCAAAAACTATTTTGTAGGGATCAAGGAAGAAATCATTTTTGCACTAGTTTTGGCGAAACCAGATTTTGAGAAAGAATTTATAATATACAGTAATGCCATAGAGGTAGCAATTTCTTCTATCCTCCTTCAATGTGATGACCAAGATAATGAAAAACCAGTGGCTTACATGATTCAAATCTTTTCAGATGATGAATTTAAATATTCTTTTATTAAAAATCATGCTTTCTCTCTTGTTAAAACTGTTGAAAAATTTCTTCACTCCATCTTAGGTAAGCATACACTGGTAAAAGTCCCTTTACCTGTTGTCAAGTTTTTACTCTCACAGCCTTATCTTTCAAGAAAGCTTGCACATTGGATTTCCAAGATTTAGGAGCATGATCTGACCATCATGACTTCTAAAACTATCAAGGGACATGACTTAACCCTTCACTTAGCTCAACATGCTGAAATAAGTGAAGAAATTGATGAACATGATAGCTCTTTATCAACACTGTTTTACATTGACAATCAAATCCTTCCTGTGTCTGAACATCCTTGGTATAAATATTTGGTTTACTACTTGCAAAATCAAACATGTCCAAATAACTTAGACACTCATCAAAGAAGAAGGATCCACCTTGAATCTGCTAGATACATCATTATAGGAGACTTCTTGTTTAGAAGATCTATCGATGGCATGTTGCTTCGTTGTGTGAACAATGAGGAAGCACACAAATGGTTGCAAGAGACTCATGGTTCTTTGAATTTTGTTATTCATGTAGGAGGTAAATTTTCTGCTAAAACCAATACTTTTAAGATTACCAGGAAATGCTACTATCGGCCTTCAATCTTTTATGATTCCTATAATTTTTCGAGATCTTGTGACAAGTGCCAGAAATTTGTTGGGAAAT
This sequence comes from Picea mariana, assembly GCA_032191745.1. Taxonomy (NCBI): domain Eukaryota; kingdom Viridiplantae; phylum Streptophyta; class Pinopsida; order Pinales; family Pinaceae; genus Picea; species Picea mariana. Next base: position 17,497 of record JASDQU010105126.1, read on the forward strand.
AACGTCTTTCTGTTATGCCTATACAACCTGTCCTCCTTGACTTTCCCTTTTCAAAATGGGGTTTGAAATTTATTGGTCCTATTAATCCTCCATCTTCAGTAGGACAAGTATTTATCTTGACAACTACAGACTATTTTACAAAATGGACTGAAGTTGTCCCACTTAAACATTCATAGGATGAGAAGGTGTTTTCTTTTCTTGAAACTAATATTTGTTCCATATTTGGACTTCCTTTGGAAATCATTACAGATAATGGACTCGCCTTTATTTCTGCTAAGCTGACCCAATTTTTAGCTAAATTGGGGGTTAAATGTTTTACCTCATCAACTTATTATCCCCAAGGTAATGGGCAAGACAAGTCTACCAATAAGAATCTGGTAATAATTATCAAGAGGATCATTGAAGATAAGCCTCATCAATGTCACACTCTCCTCACTTACGCCCTTTGGGCATATCACACTACCACCAAGGTGAGCATTGGTTGCACTCCTTTTCATCTTGTTTATGGTCAAGAAGAGATTATTCTTACCGAGATGGAACTTTCCTCTCTAAAGTTAATGCTACAGGTCGAAGAATTAAATTATTCTGATGTTTCTCAAAGAATGAATGCACTTTTGGATTTAGAGGAGCAAAGGACGTTTTCCTTGGATAATATAAAGAGAAGAAAACAAACAGTTAGGAGATATTTCAGCAAAAGTGTCAAGGCTGTCAAATTTAAAGTCAATGAGAAGGTATTGCTGTGGGATTTATCTCATGCCTATAGAGGAAGGAATTCGAAGTTCAAAAATTATGGCTGGGTCCTATTTATATTTCTTTTGTCCTGGGTGGAAATTCTTACATCCTAAAGGACTTACAAAAGCGATTGTCCTCCTATAGCACTAAGGGTTCCCACTTAAAACAATACATGGAGCCAAATTGAAAAGCTTAACTCTATATGTAATGTTTTTTTGTATTATATTAGTTTTGATTGCTTCAATTTTATATTTATGTTGTTTAATCCTATTTTTTTCAATTCTGCTTATTTTAATTATAATTTTTTTATTTTCTACCATGAAATTTATTTCCTTTTTTTTCTTTTTGACTTCATTTCTTGTCAAAATAAAATGTTGGATCAGTTTTTCCAAAATGATGCTTCTGCAAACTATTGTTAATCAATAACAATCAATTTACACAACTGTCATGATGTTCCCCTTAAAAGCATCATTGAAATTGTTATCTGCTTCAACTACTGTTTTATAAGATAGTTGGTTTTATCCCTCTTCTGCTTTCCTTTTCTTTCATCCAATTCAAGATTCAAAAAAGCATATCAGAAAAATTTTCTCCTTAAAAGTCAAGAACACTTTACTATGATTAATTGAATGGTTATGCTTAAAGGGATAAACCCCCTCATACTTAACACTTTCCATGAGTTATTCCCAAATTCCCAATCATTTTTACCTTAAATATGCTCACTTCCCCCTGTTGCATAATCATTTTGATGTATATCTTCTTGATATGATGTTACTGGTCTACAAAACTAGACATTATGAGTTCTTAATCTGTTGGAAACAGATTTCCTTGTGGAGTCGCCAGTTTGTTGACGATTAAAATTGCAACAATGAATTCTGCTCGCAAAGGATTGCTAAAGCGTTATTATTTAATTATGATAATAATATAATAATAGTAGGTGGGACTCCCTTATAGACTAGAGGCACAAGGATAGACGTATCACACATATTTTGCTACTATTATGATGCCTACACAATCCTACATTTTTTATGATGCAGTCTTGGTTTCATTTGGCATGATAATAAGTGGACAATGCACTATTGTGGAATGCTTTTGGTAATCACCTGTGACATAGAACAATTTCCATGGGTATGAGGATCATGTTGTTTACAGGTGCTATGTTTTAACCTTTTTACTAATTCATATGTTGATTACTTAGCCACATATATGCAAGGGATACTTAATTGTAGCATGATCAAAACAAAGAAAAAAACTATGAAAAGGTTCTAAAGTTATAGCAAAAGGAAAGAAACTATGTAAAATACTACATGCAAACTTTGAATGAAATAATTAATGGATACAAGTGTTAGTCCTAACTATTATACTATGGTTTGGTTAATGGACTATGCAAATTTCATTAAAGTCAAATGGAGGTACACATAGCAATGTTGATATGGATTATTGTGTGGAGTTATGGCAAAAATTAATGTATGGAATATCTCGGGTGGCGCACTATGCTATAAATATGTTCTCAGATCTTACGATGGATTGGCATTGATTATGCATTGGTTATATGGTTTGATTTATTGGTGGATGTTATGATTATTGGGATGTATCGTACTTGGAATTGAATGGGGCCAAGTGAGGAAGTGATGTGCATTTACTGCACGTCACTCTAGACCTTCCCTCTCACCCATCACCCTAGCATTGTTGCATTGTTGCATTGTCGCTCTGTTGGTTGTGAAGCTCCACATTTTCAGGTTTTTGGAAGGGGACGCTTGAACAACTTGTCATTTAAGCGATTTTCTCACAGGTATGGTTCTTTTCTCTCCATCCATGATGGATTATCTGTTTTATGAACCAGATGGTGGCTCAATGATGCTTGGATTTTGTGTGTTCTTGAGATTTTGGACTGTGTGTAAATATGGTTTTATGGCTCTCTGTGATGACTGTAAAATGTTGGAAATTGTAAGCAGAGAAATTTGTATTATTAAGTTTGTGCGTTGGTTGTTTTCTCGGTTAGTGTGGTTTTTATGATGGGTCTCTGTGGAATAATAGTGACAGTGGTGCAATAAGGATCTAAGTTTGATGGGTGATGGTTTTTATTCACCATTCTATGTATCAATGTTTGTCAACTCGTTTGCCTCTCGGTTTCTATGGTAATCCTTATCCAGTTGCAGAGAAACTGCCAACAATTGGTGTGTTCTTTTCTTTAAACCCTGAGCTGTGGTTGATGGCCCGTTCTTACTATCTTTTCACTGAAAGTGTCCCAAAGATCTAGTCTTGGTTGGTCATGAACGTTAATACAGGACTGTGCGGGTATTGATTTGATATGAGTTATATCTTGGCATTTATTCACAAAGAATGTGTGTGTCCTCATTGTTGTTGTTGTCAAAAGTTATTAACGTTTCGTGTGATTAGAAAGAGACATTATCTCACTGTGTTTGAATACCTGCCACTATTAATTTAAACCTAGTCTCTTCTATACAAGTGTTAGAGGCACCTGTGTGCACTATGTTATTTTACTCAAATTTCCTTTGTCTCTCCTCGGGCGTTAACTTATGGTTCCATCAAGGGCTTGGAGTAATAAGTCAAAGTATTGTGTGGCTCACTGTTGTTTTGTCTTTAAAGTTGTATTTTGGTTTGTGGTTGTTAATCAATGGTAAAATGTATATAAGTATTGGGATACCTTCAAATCTCTTTGTTTTTGTTTAAAAGGAAAAACAAGCTTGTGATTCCTCTCTGCATTTGATTTTTGAAAGAGCCCAACTCAGACTCTGACTTCGTCTGATCTCCTCAGGCACCTTCAGTTTTGTCAAAGTTTTGGGTTATCAGTTTAATTATTTTGGGAGTTTGAAGACATGTGTTCCCTCGTTTATAAGCCCATCCTTTTGGGTCCAATCTCTGAGGTCCTTTCTTTGAACAAATAAGAAATAAAACTAGTGGTTTCTTACAGTCGAGATTTTTCTTTCTATTTGTTTATGGTCTCGATCATTGTGTTTGATCCAACATGATTTTGATTGCTTAAAGAGACACCTGTGTGAGTTTTACCAAGCCCGATCAAGGTTCTGGAAAGTTGAAAAAGGTGCATGTGTGTCAGTTTAGTTCTGTTCTCTTCATATATGATATAGTTATATTGGAATCATCGTGCAGACAATCAATTGTTTAAAAAAGAAGTTATATGTGCTGATACACACAGAGATCAAGCTCAGGGTTTATGTTTGGGTTGACTGTTGTTATCAATTCAAGATTTTTTTGATTGATATGAGTGAAGACCTGTGTATGATCAGGCATGCTTTTAAGTTTTTCCACATTTTTTTTGAAAAGACACCTGTGTACATTTAAATCGGGCCGGATTGTTGATTGGAGGACAATGACTGTTGATTGTTTATCGTGGTTCATTATTGATTATCAGGGATAAATGTTGAGAATATTATTGTGCATGTTTTGTTTATCTGAAAAGGAAGAGATCAACGCTGTAATATATAGTACTATTGAATGGAAAAAGTTTTCATAAGTTATAATGCACAGACTGTTATAAATTAAGGATTTATGGGAAATTTAATTATTATTGAGACAACAAGCAGTTTGCATACAATTGATGAACAATGAATATTTTGGTCTTGGAAATGGATGCTTTTTGGATTAAATTTGAACAGAGTTATGATAGTTGATTTATTTAATTTATTTTAAGAACAATGTCCATATGATTCCCTTTCATTTTCTCACTTTTTCGCTCATTACAAATCCCCTCACGTTCCTAGATTCACTTTGCATGATGTGTTCTTTAAAATTAAATTAAAGCTCTATATTACAACAATTAAGAAAAAACACAGAGACAGATCACAACTGATATGTTTTGGTTATTGTTGCACAGTAGATTGTTTAATGAATTGTTGAGAAGTAATCATGTTCTTACTCCTTTTCATTTTCTCACTTTTTATCTCAATACAATCCCCTCAAATATCCCATAACTCTAACTCACCCCCTGCTCATTGACAATTATTAAATGAATTTTATGGATTGGATTGCATGGGTCTGATGTGATTGCTGAGCCAAGCTTTGTTTCATTTTAAGATATTTTCATGTATGGTTTGTTTAAGAAGCTAGTTGCTAATAATCCTTGCATATAGGATGAGCTTCTTCAGTAGAGGAAGTCATGGTCGAAATAACAGGGGCAGAGGAAATTGGAGTAGAGGGCCTAGAAGGCCCAGATTCTCAATACATTTCGATGCAGATCATCAAGAGTTAAACCAACTCTTTAAATCTGGATTTTTTATTTGGATTGGATGAGGGGTAGTCCAACCTAGACTAGAGAGGCCTCCCTTCCAACCCCAGCATTTCCCTAGTATCCCTATGCCCCCTCATGTTTCATTGCAACCCGAAGCTCCCAAGAATGATGGATAGCAGGAGATTGTTCACCCAACAGTCTCCCAACATCATGGCTGGCCAAATTTTCCTCTACCTAATCCTCCTCCACCTGTTAACCCAAATGTCCATTTTTCCCCTGCATACTCCCCTATACAGTCCTCCCACACAAGAAAAAGACTCAAAACCAAAGACCACCATACACGTGATAAAGGAAAAGTTGTTGCTTCCCCCTCTTCTCCTTCAAGTGATTCAGCCAAATCTATTTCATCTCGCATGCACTTGAAATATGATTGTTCTCATGTCATCTGTGAGATCAAGCCTCAAGGCTCTACACAACCTAAGGCTAATTCAGGAAATTCAAAAGGGGATAGAAACAACAAAGGGAAAATTGCCTCTCAAAGTGGCAAATATGGTTTTTTATTATACTTTATTATTTTTTTATTGAGAACAATGGACTGCTGAAGGTTTTGGACAACATAATATTTTTGGATATTATATGTTTGGATATGATTTAAAATATCATTGATATTTAATTTTCAAATTATGGAAATGATAATGGGAGCCACAAGGAGGGATGTGTCTGATTTATCATCTAGTTGTGTTTATTTTTGTTAAAAAATTAAAGGGGGTCACAAGGGGTCCCACCTACTAGTTATTATTTATTAAAAGACCCTTATTATTATTATTATTATTATATTAATTATTCCCCTAAACTAAAATTTAGTTGAGTTTTAGTTAACTTAACTAAATGAGGTAGTTCAAATTACTTCAACTAATTTGGAATGCATAAAAGAAAAATGAGAAGTAAGAGAAAAGGGAGAATAGAGGGAGAAAGCATACTAAGGTTTGCCCTTAATTTTTATTGAGATAGTTCAGTTTTCATTCATTTTTCAATTCATCAAAGGTCTAATTCTCTTTTATGACAGCAGGGTCCTATTGTAGACAATGAGGTTCAAAGCTCAATCACATCATTCAGACGCTTGTTTTCAGAGGTATTGATCTATCTTTGATAGTCTGTGTAGACTTGTCTGTTTATGAATTAAATTGCATGACTGATAAAGGATATTGTGTAGATTCAAGTGGGCATCAGTCGGTGGCAAGCTGATCTAGATTTTATAGTTCAGTTTTTACTTCTTGTCAGAGTCCTTTTGTATGGTTTTCATCAGGGATATCTAAGTTTGAACTTGGTCCATGCCCCCCATAGGGATTTCTTAAAGAGAACCATTCTTTTGATTTCTTGGAATGAAATAAAATGATTGCTATTTTGTCTCATCCGTGTTTATATGAGACTTGGTATTTTTTCTTTTGATCTCCACATTTTCTTTTGTAATATGATATATTTAGAAAATTGTATAAAAGTGTTATATTTTTGCAAACAATCTTTTATTTAAAAAAATCAGCCTAAGCCCTTGTAATTAATACTTGTGGACTGGGAAACACTTTTTGAGGCTATAAACATAGGGTAACATTCCTGACTATCTTTCGTTAACCAAGCAAGATCGGAAAATTCTTAAGTAAGACAATTTCGTATCTTTTCCTCAACAGTGGTGTGTGACATCACTGTTGATGTGGAACTGACTAAGTGCTTGCCACATGACACCTGGATTCATGACTTTAGTATACGTAAAGTGCCAATTGGACCTTGAGACTTGTCACCATCAGATTGCGCCACATGTCCTGCTGGCATGGATGATCCAACAACCCTCAATGCTTAGGCTATCCTTCCACTTGGATGGCCCAGATTCATTTTGTCCTTCAGGATTTTGGGTTATTTTATTTTTCCCTCTTCATAATTATTTCGAAGTGAGATTCACCGAAGAATAAACCTTGAGTAACTTGAATTCATCTAATGATCCTTATTTAACTCGAGAATATTAAAATGATCCAACAGTTTTCAAGAATTCAACAATTCAAGATCTCAGGCCTTTGGCCTTTATTATCGTATACTTCCTCTTTACTCGATCCAACAATTAGGATATTTCCCTAAGTGTTCCTTAGATCAAACGGCTGGTGTTTTTCGTAAATTTAGGATTCAAGAATTCTATTTCAATTCGAACTCCTTTTCACCAAAGTGGTCAGCATCGAGGTTGATTAGTTCTACTCATCTTTAATCCAATGGTTGAGATCTTTCTTGATGCTTATCTGACAATTTTAATGAGGGACTTCGTGCCTTGGCATTTCTTATCCTATCCTTCCACTTTATTTTGATCGGACGGTCAATATTACTCCCAAAATGTTTCTGAGATAGGACGACTCATGTCCATTTCGAGACCTCATCTTTGGCTAAAATATTTTTCCTTCAAGTAATTTTATCTGAAGTAGTCAGCTCCGAATTTGACCATTGTTCCTCTTACATGATTTAACAGTTTAAGTCACTCCCGAATCTTCAATCATACGACCGAGATTCTCTCTTTATTTATTTTGGTTTCCTATGTGATCCAATAGTCATATTTACATTTGAATTCTAGATGAATGAATCCAGTTGCTTGATTTTTATAAAGATTTCCACTTGTAAAAATTATCTTTTTGAAACTTGATCTCCTGCATGACTTCAAAAGAACTATCTTTTCCGAGCTTTGGAAAATGTACCTATAACAAAGATCGTCAATCCTTGACACTGATCAAATATTACATCGATGACATTTACCATATGATTTTTCTCCTGAACTTTATCCTCGCTGCTATGTTGCATTCTCTTTCCATCAATGACCCTTCATTACACATGGATAGACCTTATTGGCCATCCTGACACTAATTCCAACTGTATAACTTTGTTCATGACTAATTCAGGTTGTATAAATTTGTTCATGAGTAATTCATGTTTCCATCAATGACAACAAATAACCAACAATGCCAACACATTCAACCTAGCCAAATTTATTTCTCTTCACCAGTGGTGATGGTCACAAAAAATGATGGTTGATGGTGTATGTGTCCAGCTTATAGACATCTCAACAAAATGACCATCAAAGATAAGTTTTCTATTCCTCTCATTTATGAATTTTTTAGATTAATTGCATGGAACCATTTTCTTTACTAAGTTGTATCTTTGTTTGGGATATCATCAAATCAAAATGAGGCAGGAAGACATCCCCCAAAAAAATTTTAGAAGACATGAATGCCATTATGAGTTTTTGGTTATGCCATTTGGACTTATTAATTCACCTTCAACATTTCAAATCTTAATGAATCCTTTTTCAAGCCCTTCCTTAGAAAATTTGTGTTAGTATTTTTTGATGACATACTAATCTATAAAAAATCTTGGGAATAACATGTACAACATGTTTATATAACATTACAACTACTGGAAGAGAAACAAATTTATGCAAAGCCTTCCAAGTTTGTCTTTGGGGTTCAAGAAGTGGAATATTTGGGTCATATTGTATCTCATGAAGGTGTAAAAGTGGACCCTAACAAAATTAAAGATATGAGGCAATGGCCAATTCCCAAAAATTTGAAGAAAATTCGAGGATTCTTGGGATTTATAGGATATTATTGCAAGTTTGTTCAGAACTATGGTTAAATAGAGTCACCTCTAACAACATTATTAAAGTAGGAATCATTTTATTGGACTGAAGAAGCAACCAAAGAGTTTGAAGAACTTAAGGAGGCTATGTGTACAAATCTCTTTCTAGCCACACTTGGCTTTACAAAAACATTTATTGTGGAGTGTGATGCCTCAGGTCATGGAATTGGTGAAATTTTAATGCAAGAAGGAAGGACCCTTGCCTTTGAAAGAATCCAACTTAAAGAAAAATAGTTACTCAATCCCATTTATGAAAAATAAATGTTGGCCATACTCCATGCAATTAAGAAATGGTGCCCTTAACTAATATGAAGACACTTCAAAGTAAAAATAGATCATGATAATTTGAAGTACTTCTTGGAGAAATGATTATATTTGGAAGAGAAATAAAAATGGGTTACAAAGATTCTAGGTTATTACTTTTAAATTATCTACAAAAAAAGAAAAAATAATGTTGTGACAGATTCCATTTCAAGGAAAGTATGAGAAATAGAAGGATCATTATGTGTTATTTCTATTTCACAATCTAATTGGTGGAAGAAGTAAGAATATAATGGAAGAAAGATTAAGAGGTATGCAAGATCATTCAACAACTACAATAGGACCCCATTTCATTAGATATTTTTATATGGAAGCATGATTTGCTATGGTATCTTGATCACCTATATTTATGTAAGAATTCCCAACTCAAACATAAGGTCCTTTTGGAATTACACACTTCTCCTATAGGAGGACATCCAGGATTCTTGAAAATGTACCATAGGATCAAGAAGGATTTCTTCTAGGAAGGTCTTAAAACCAATGTTCAAAATGTTGTGTCTGAATTTGTGATCTTCCAACAGAATAAGGGAGAGAAAATCAATATTCCAAATCTCCTACAACCATTATCTATACCAAGTCAACGTTGGGAAGAAGTTTCAATGGATTTTATTACAAGTTTACCCAATTATGAAGGAAATATTGTCATCATGGTAGTAGTAGATCGACTAACAAAGCATGCCCATTTTTTTCTCTTTCTCATCCTTTTAAAGAAAGTAAAATAGACACAAAAGTCCTGGAAATAGTTCAAAAGCTACATGGAATCCCATAGATTATTGTAAGTGACAAAGATCCAATTTTCACTGGAAATTTTTGGATTGAATTATTTTCTTGTTTGGGTACTCAATTGGATCACATCTCATCTTACCATCCTCAATATGATGGGAAAACTAAGATTGTGAATAAATGTCTAGAAGGATATCTTCATTTCTTTGCATCTGAGAAACATACACAATGGGTCAAGTGGTTTCCCTTGGTGGAATGGTGGTACAACACATCCTTCCATACTTCATAAAAAATGTCCCCATTTATGGCGCTTTATGGGTATCATTCTCCACCCATTATGTCACCCTTGAAAGGGACTACAAAGGTTCAAGCAGTGAAGGACCACATAGGGAACCAACAATATGTTTTCAAACTATCGAAGGACAACTTGGTTATGGAACAAAATGGGATGAAACAACAAGCATATCAACATCATAGTGAAAGGGAATTTGAAGTGGGGGATTAGGTATTTCTAAGGATACAACCATATAAACAGATGTCTCTCAAGAAACAAAAGAAGGACAATAAATTAGCACCCAAATATTATGTCCCCTATATGTTTTTGCAAAGGATTGGAAGTATGGATTACAAACTGGAGTTTCCTCCATATTCAAGTGTACATCCAGTCTTCCATGTTTCTTTCTTAAAGAAGGTCATCAAAAACAAGATCCCAGTCCAAAATATTTTTCCAAAGATTAATGAAGAAGGGAAAATCATACAAGAACCAGAAAAAATCCTTGAAACAAGGATGAAGCAACTGAGAAATTGAGCAATTATAGAGTACGTATCAAATGGAAGAACCTACCAATAGAAGAGGCGACATGGGAGGATGTGTTATTCTTGTAGAAACACCCATGGTTAGTGAAGTGTTGAGGAAAACACTTGTTTGAATAGGAGGGGCATGTTAATCCCTAAAAAAATCCCCATGTTATGTATAAAACCCCTTATTAAGCCCTAGATATTGAATTATTACATTTCTAGTGTTATATTTGTATGTAGGATATAACCCTTCATTGCACCCTTTCATTATATTTGTACCCTTTGTCTCCCTCCCCACCCACCACACACACACACACCAAGGAGACCTATTCTTAGGGCATCTTATCTCATCTCATATTGCATTTTGAATTGGATATATTGTAAAACAAGGTTTCCCCCTCAAAGTGGATTGTACTTATCGACATTTTATTATTTTTAAGGCTTTGGATCATAACATGGGTCTAGTATTATTTTCTCTTCTTCATTGATATTTGATAAAATAGTTTGAACTGTGATATTGTCATTGGTTACCTTCTTTATCAAAGACACATGGAAGAATGGATGTGCATGTGAAGATGGAGGTAACTCCAATTTGTAAGAAATACTTCCAATTATTTACAACAACTTATAGGGTGACATGTAAACTGCCATGGATATTCCAATATAATAGTTTGTCACAATATACCTGATAAATAAAATTGAAATATACACTATGAAGGTTAAATTCCTTTAGATTCTAGAACATTTAGTTACTGCTTTTCTACTTATGCATGATATATTTGAAATGTGAAAAACATAAAACTGCAAGATAAAATCACACACCATCCACAAAATAACACAATTTTTTTTCTCTAGGAAACCCTTACAAGAGAAAACCCAACTAGAAGGTGAGGCTGCTCTGCTCTATTTTCTCTGGTATGTAAATAATGCAAGTACAAATGAGAGGGCATTGTCTATGGAGTCACTTGATACCTATGGCCTATTAGGATGCTACATATAATTAACCCCCTCTGTTATGCTATTTAATTTTCCTTGTCCCAGTTGTGTTTTTTTTTCTATGGAACAAAATACAATAACATAGAATGGAACCCCTTCTCCTCCTAGTGGCCTAGTATTTAACTTAGCCCGATAGTTATCTAGGGATAGGGTTTTGACTTACTCAACCCTAAATTGTGATAAGGTTTTGGAACTTCTATAATCTTCTTGAAATTCCTCACGTTTTTATCCCCATATGCATGAGTAATGGAGGCTGATGTGTCATCCTCTCATACCATGGTGGTCAACATGATAGGTTAATTTGTAGGAGGCATAACTTTTTCATACGAGCTCCGATTGATGTGATTTTTCCACTGTTGGAAATGTATCAATGTGTAGAATAACATAATGGGGCATTGAATATTTTTGAGAAAGTTTTAACTCCCAAACAAGTTGTTTTATTCCTCAAAATGGATCCATAAGGTTTCCAACCCAATTTTCCAAACTGGGACCTGCCATTAAAATGACCCTGCAAGTTGATTCCTCCATTTGTTTCCACTCTAAAAGAAATGAGATAGATGAAAAACAATATAATGATCCAATCCATATCATATGGGATTTAATACTTGGGTGCTAATTTATTTCCCTTCTTTTGTTACTTGAGGGGTATGTTTTTGTATGGTTGTAGAATAATAAATACTCAATCGCCCACTTAAAATTCTCTTTCGTTGTAATGTTTAACTTCTTGTTGTTTCATCCTATTTTTTGTTATAACCACATTTTCCTTCAATAGTTTGAGAACCTATTGTTGCTAATATATATGGTCCTCGATTTCTTGAACCTTTGCTTTCCCTTTCAAGGGTGATGTGATGGCTGGAGGATGATATCCATAAATTTCCATAAATGGGGACATTTTTGATGAAGTATGGAAGGATGTGTTGTACCACCATTCTACCAAGAGAAACCACTTGACCCATTGTGTGTGTTTATTATATGAAAAGCAATGATGATACCCTTCTATACATTTATTCATGATCTCAATTTTCCCATTAGATTGAGGATGGTAAGAATATCCATGAGCCAATTGAGTACCCAAACAAGAGAAGAATCCAATCCAAAATTTTCCAAAATTGGATCTCTGTCACTTACAACAATCTTAGGGATTCCATGAATCTTTTTAATTGTTTCCATGAATGTTGTGGCTATTGTACTTGTTTTAAAATGATGAGAAATGGAGAAAAAATGGACATACTTTGTGATTCAATCCACCACTAACATCATGAAATTATTTCATTTGAATTTTGGTAGACCTGTAATAAAATCAGTTGAAATCTCTTCCTAGTGTTGACTTGGTATAACTAATGGTTTTAGGAGACCGGAGGCCTTGATTTTCTCCCCATTATTCTATTGGTAGACCACATATTCAACCAAAAACTTTTGAACATTAGTTTTAAAACCTTCCCGGAAAAAAAAATCCTTTTTGATCTTATGGTAAGTTTTCAAGAACCCTAAATGTACTCCTATAGGATATGTGTGCAATTACAAAAGGACCTTCTATTTGAGTTGGGAATTATTACATAAGTATAGATGATATTGATACCACAACAAAAAATTCTTCCACACAAATTCATCTAATGCACTTGGGTCCTCTTGTAGTTGTTGAATAATATTACACACCATCTGATGTTGCTTCCATTCTATCCTTTCTTCTTCCACTCAGTCATATTGTGGAATGGAAATAGCATAGCGTAAACCCTCTGTGTCTTCTTATTTCTTTAAAAGTGAATTTTCCACCATATTTTGTTTTCCTTTTTTGTAGATAATTCAAAAGTCATAACTTAGCATCTTTGTAACCCATTTTTGTTTCTCTTCTAAAGATAATCATTGTTCCAAGAAGTAATTCAAACTATTATGATTTTCTTTTACCTTGAAGTTTCTTCCTATTCAGTAAGGGAACCATTTATTAAATACATGTAATATGGCCAACATTTCATTTTCATAAATGAGTTTGAGTAAGTTCTTTCCTTTAATATGGCTACTTTCAAAGGAAAGGGGCCTTCCTTGCATTAACATTGCACCAATGACATGTCCTGAGGAATCACACTCCATAATAAAGGTTTTTGCGAAGTTAGGCATGGATAGGATAGGAGTCATACACATAGACTCATCAATATTTTCAAAATCTTCGATTGCTTCTTGAGTCCAAGAAAATGCCTCCTTTTTTTAATAACATTGTTAGAGGTGTTGTTATTTGACCATAATTCTTGAAACAATTGCGGCAATATCCCATCAATCCTAAGACTAATCTTAATCATTAGGATATTTACACACTTAGGAGTTTGTTAATACCAACTTAGTATAATGTTTCATTAGGTTAAGGTCTGTTTCATAATGTGTTTCTTTAGTATGCATGAGTATGCATTTGTAATCCAACGATCACGATATGTTTCCGACATAGAGTGATTCGGTGGCTCATATTCTCCTCTATCTTAATGACTACTTTGATTAATGTCTTACCACCCGATTGGCCCATGATTTCTATTTAAAGGGAATGGAGTGTCATTTATCGATGATAAATTATGGGAAACTCTCTGTAATATTTTTTCTTTTGCATTAATAAATTTCCTTAAGTGGACATGTTGGTTTGGGTCATGGATGTTTCTCCAGAGGGGTTTTACCACATAAAAACATCGATGTGTTGATATTTGATATGGTTGTTTGAGTGGTTACTCAAGGTGTTCATCCTCTGTTGGAATACATGTGTTATCGAGCATGGTATAAGAGTAGATTTGAAGACCCGCTCCCATTGTAGATCACGGTCTTGAAGTCGTATTGCCACATGTTGTAATGGATAGTTGACTCTGTCGACTAGACCTGACAATCGACTAAGAATTAGTCGGTTGAATTTCAAATTAGGAGTTATAAGTTGATCGAAGTATCTGTTAAGACGACTAACCCAAGCAGTTAAGTAGTTAAAAATTCTTGGAAACTGAACATGTATGTATAAATAGATGATCATGTATCAAGGAAAGTGTCTCTTTTGTGTTTTATTGACACATATATAATAGAATGGTGTTTCTTTGGCTTCCACTACTTTGTTTATGTCTTTGCTTATGGGTATATGTATGTAATATCTATTCTTTTCTTTCTTATGTGATGGACTACTAGTAACATTCCCTAGATTACAACATTGGTTTTGTTTCCGGTAGTTATGAACCTGGGCATGCAAAAGATCACATAGCTGATAACTTTACAACACATACAAAAATGGTAGGAGTGACAAATTGAAAACTACATCAAGAATTACAAGAAGTAACAACCTCACGCTAGTAGAAGAAAGATCATGATTTTTCTCAGAGACTCACAAATGCTTTCTATAGGCTATCCCATAATCCATATTCAAGTACATTAACAAATCTGGTAATGCATAAATTGACTCTCGATGAAAATCAACGCTCAATCTTACAAAAAGAGGAAGAAAAAACTTGCACAAGTGGGTTGAAATAATTGTCGAAGATTATATAATAGACCAAGCCATCGAGGATCAAACTTCCCTCGACACAGTGAAATAAAAATTCCACACTGACTTGCACAAAGGATTTTTGTGCATTGTTTCAATAGTACTCCATAAATTTCTTCTTGACAAAGGAGTCTGTGACATTGTTGAGTATCAACCTCGACTAATTATACCACTACCTAATAGTAACCTAGAAGAAAAAGACAATAAGTGGGAAGAATTCCTGGAAGCAAAGTTCAAGGATACAAAATAAGCCTGGGACTACTTTATGAGACAATAAATATGACCATCATCGCCGACTTCGAGTAAGTCGTGGAGGTGATAGGGGGTTAGTTGATTTTTGAGATGTTGTAAGAAAAGGAAGAGCATAATAGAATTCAAGTGAATAAAGCATAAATTTCTTCAAGAGGAAATAAAATCTATAAGCAAATGACCGACATCCAAAAATCAGAATGGGACAAGAGGTAAAATAAAAGAGAGGAGATTCATAATCTGCGGAACAATTGGAATTCGAATAGAAAAATAGTCATGGAGGATTATCCTGATAGAGAGTGTGAGTAGTGTGGGTCTGATAGGAATCAACTAGATATGGAAATAACAATAGTCGCGATGACCCTTGACATAAGTAATGAAGTACAATCAATAGAGGATAGCACGGGCGCCCATCAACTTGAATACAAAACTGAGAGCATGGATTATGAAGACTTGGGGCCCACAATATGTATTCCTCCTGCTTAAGTAATTATCCCTTGAATCAAAGAATTCCTCTAGTAGAGGCTTCAGATTGACGAACAATCCACAAGGCTACAGTGTAGAACCGATGAGAATGGGAATATACACAATATGATCTTTGAGACAGAAATAAACCTAAATAAATTCGATAACATGCTCATCCACATCAAGGACCTCATGAATCCGAAACCCCTGCAAAATCACATATCAAATGAATACAAGAATTTAGTAAAATATAGCCATGAACCAACACATTCGTTAGAATGACGTATCTTCCATTATAAATATCAAAGTTGTCAAATTGAAGAAATAACTCTCAAAACAAAGAAGGAACAATTACTTCTTGAAAATTATCTAACAGAAGACGGACCGAAAGATGATTCAACACAACAACAACTGACTAAAAGTCTGACATCCCGGTCAAAACTCTTGATAAATCAAACATCATAAAGGTATATTGTTCTTAAAAAGAAAACAACAGTGGGACTCAATAATATTCCCATTTACGAGGGAGATGAGGATCCAAAAAGACATTGGTTCATATGTGAAAAATTATGGGATGCAATAGACATCATAGATGAGGATAAACAAATGGCACAATTTGGTTCAACTCTTCGACACCCTTCTCTTACATGGTTTATGAATTATACAAAAAATCAAAATCGGTTGAAATCATACATAAAGAACAACTTCCTATCATTGTTCAAAGCCCAGGATGTTACACATTTAGCTGCACCAAATATTAAAGAGATAAATCAAAGGCCAAGAGAGTCGGTTCGTGAATATGACAAAAGATTTAAATACCTCCTCAACCAAATCCTATCGACCATTGATCAAAACTTACTAGTACAATGGTATGTAGCTAGATTACTCCAGCGAATTCAAACACAATTTCACTTCTAAAATATAAACACATGCGAAGACACATTGTAGAAAGCACAATGCGTCGAATAAGATGACGAAAGCATGTCGACTCCTTCGGCAATAGAAAAAAGGCTATAGGAAAAACTAGAAAAACTACAACAGACTATTAAAAACTTGACTTTAAGAAGAAATGAGACTTGGTGTATTGTATGCTGTGAAGATGATCACACAAAATACACCTGCAGTCTCAATGATAAGGTGACAAGAACAACAGACTCACGTCAAGTGCAAGTTGATACATATTGCATTATATGTGAAACTTTGACTGACCATATTGTGCAAGACTGCCCACATAACTTGAAAAACACCAAATGGGGCCATATTTATGAATGTCATAACCATAGAACATCTGAATGTCAATTCAACGCACATAATAGAACAAATGTGCACATAGTGTATCATATAGAAGCAACTGACTAGAAAAATAACTATGGAAGAAGAAATGACTACTATGGTCGAGGTTGAGGTGGTTTCGAGGGTCATGGTCGACCTTATTGTTTCAAATGCTTGAAATAATACCACATCATCACCTATTTCCCAATAAATGATTGAGTCGATTTAAAATTTTGCAACATATGCGATGTCAGCGATCACTCACTTGAGGATTGTCCGATAGTACTTCATAAAATAATGAACAAAAATAATGTGAACTTACTCCACAGAGTCTTGAAACAAGAAGTATTAAAATCAAAGAATCTACATGTTGTTACAAGATCATGAGAAGGATGAGATATTAATAAAGCTCCATCACAAAATCGACAAACAAGGAACTCTAGTCCATTCCCAAATCCTAAAAAACACGATCAAATCATGAAGGAAGAACTCAAGTTATTTATAAATACTAATAAAAAATACCAAGGAAAAAAATTTGTTAAGAACCAAATACTTTCATATAGGAACACCACAAATATTCAGATAACAATAAAGAATAAAAAACATTTTAGTATTTCAAACCCTTAGGGTAGGACAACACCATACAATGGATCCTATTATGGAATGGATCCTCTCCTATTCACTTGCCTCTTCGAGGGGGCATCCTCCTATTGATCTACCACTCAAATACAATACTTTTCTTCATATTCCATTGCATTTCTTGAACCCCTTTATATAGTGCTACCATCACCTAAGAACATTCTAGAGGAGGAATCTTCTAGAAGTAGAACCTTCTTAGAAGTCCTCTTACATTTATTAGATCTAACTACCCATTTATTATATCTAACTACCCATTTATTATATCTAACTACCATAGTGGG
>JASDQU010105126.1:54950-67336 GCA_032191745.1 Picea mariana
AGATAAGAAACTAGCATACTTTTTTGCCATGCTTTGTGCCTATACCCCTCTTTCAAATAAACTCTGAAATCCAAATTTTTGGGAGCAGTGGTTTTAAACCAGCTCTAACCGGTTCTTGGTAAACTTGTAGCTGCGGAAATGATAACCTCATCCACTCTAATTTCCATGGACCCGATGCGAGCTTTATTGCCATCGAAAGTCTCGGCAAAGGCTTCTGCTGTAGCCTGGTGGCAACCAACTTGCAACCTTTCAACGAATTCAATACACCCTGCATTTGAAAAATGCTTCTGGACTTCGAGATGTGTTTGTAAAAAGGACAGGTTATCCAGCTCTCTCTTGAGTAGAGCACCACTGCATTTTCTCACCATTTTGTAGCTCGAAAATCCCGACAATTTGTAACCCCTGCAACTGCCAGTCGAGCCGAGGTTCTACGCTGTTGAAAGAAGTTCGGGCTTCGACTCTGTTTTGAAACAAATGAAACTTCAACAGACTTCCAGAAATGATTTGTGATATGGAAACCACTATTCGATTTGATGTTGTCAGGTCGGCGGTACCTCCTCTGTACCTGCACCACTGAACTTGAACTTGCCATCCCGGATGCCATGAGTGTTGAGTGTGAGTTTCTGAGCCGAATTCGCATCACAATCCTATTCTGGCATGCAAAATTGAGTTTCCATCATTACCCACTCTCATCAGTGCATGATTTGGATTTGCTTGACGTGGGATGATCATATCATCATTACCTTCAGAAGTGGATATCACACACGTGATTCCCACTTTCTTCAACAATGGCTCGTGGAAAATGCCTCTGTCAGCTGTTCATACTTGCCACTTACGCCAGCGCGTGACCCCGTGGAAAACCCCTGTTAGCTGCGGAAAGTATGCACTTTCAACAACGCACCACTTTGTAAAAAGCACTCCTTAGCTGTGGAAAGTATGCACTTTCAACAGCGCACGACCCGCGAAACTGATTCTTGCACATTTTGAAATTCACCACTTTCAACAGTGCAAAGACTTATAAAAGCGCTCCTTAGCTTCTGAAAGTCGCCACTTTCCACAACGCACACTCAACTTTGGGACACACGTTAGCTGTGGAAAGTGAAAAATGAAAATTTTGAAAAGAAGACTTTATGGGTCAAATTATTTTCTAAGACAAAACCAAAACCTAATTTTTTGCAGCTATAAAAAACTCAAAAATAACTTGAGGACACTACCGATAGCCATGCTATCCACTACAAAACTCAACCAAAAGGACAGTTTCATTTTGGGAGTTAACAGGTACTCAATTGGATCACATCTCATCTTAACATCCTCAATATGATGGGAAAACTAAGATTGTGAATAAATGTATAGAAGGATAAGTTCATTTCTTTGCATCTGAGAAACATACACAATGGGTCAAGTGGTTTCCCTTGGTGGAATGGTGGTACAACACATCCTTCCATACTTCATAAAAAATGTCCCCATTTATGGTGCTTTATGGGTATCATTCTCCACCCATTATGTCACCCTTGAAAGGGACTACAAAGGTTCAAGCAGTGAAGGACCACATAGGGAACCAACAATATGTTTTCAAACTATTTAAGAACAACTTGGTTATGGAACAAAATAGGATGAAATAATAAGCATATCAACATCACAGTGAAAGGGAATTTGAAGTGGGGGACTAGGTATTTCTAAGGATACAACCATATAAACAGATGTCCCTCAAGAAACAAAAGAAGGACAATAAATTAGCACTCAAATATTATGTCCCCTATATGTTTTTGCAAAGGATTGGAAGTATGGATTACAAATTGGAGTTTCCTCCATATTCAAGTGTACATCTAGTCTTCCATGTTTCTTTCTTAAAGAAGGTCATCAAAAACAAGATCCCAATCCAAAATATTTTTCCAAAGATTAATGAAGAATGGAAAATCATACAAGAACTAGAAACAATCCTTGAAACAAGGATGAAGCAACTGAGAAATTGAGCAATTACAGAGTACATATCAAATGGAAGAACCTACCAGTAGAAGAGGCGACATGGGAGGATATGTTATTCTTGTAGAAACACCCATGGTTAGTGAAGTGTTGAGGAAAACACTTGTTTGAATAGGAGGGGCATGTTAATCCCTAAAAAAATCCCCATGTTATGTATAAAACCCCTTATTAAGCCCTATATATTGAATTATTACATTTCTAGTGTTATATTTGTATGTAGGATATAACCCTTCATTGCACCCTTTCATTATATTTGTACCCTTTGTCTCTCTCTCTCTCTCACACACACACATACACACACCAAGGAGACCTATTCTTAGGGCATCTTATCTCATCTCATATTGCATTCTGAATTGGATATATTGTAAAATGAGGTTTCCCCCTCAAAGTGGATTGTACTTATTGACATTTTATTATTTTTAAGGCTTTGGATCATAACATGGGTCTAGTATTATTTTCTCTTCTTCATTGATATTTGATAAAATAGTTTGAACTGTGATATTGTCATTGGTTACCTTCTTTATCAAAGACACATGGAAGAATGGATGTGCATGTGAAGATGGAGGTAACTCCAATTTGCAAGAAATACTTCCAATTATATACAACAATTTATAGGGTGATATGTAAACTACCATGGATATTCCAATATAATAGTTTGTCACAATATACTTGATAAATAAAATTGAAATATACACTATGAAGGTTAAATTCCTTTAGATTCTAGAACATTTAGTTATTGATTTTCTACTTATGCATGATATATCTGAAATGTGAAAAACATAAAACCGCAAGATAAAATCACACACCATCCACAAAATAACACAATTTTTTTCCTCTAGGAAACCCTTACAAGAGAAAACCCAGCTAGAAGGTGAGGCTGCTTTGCTCTATTTTCTCTGGTATGTAAATAATGCAAGTACAAACGAGAGGGAATTGTCTATGGAGTCACTTGATACCTATGGCCTATTAGGATGCTACATATAATTAAACCCCTCTGTTATGCTATCTAATTTTCCCTGTCCTAGTTGTTTTTTTTTTCTATGGAACAAAATACAATAACATAGAATGGAACCCCTTCTCCTCCTAGCAGCCTAGTATTTAACATAGCCTGATAGTTATCTAGGGTTAGGGTTTTGACTTCCTCAACCCTAAATTATGGTAAGGTTTTGGACCTTCTATAATCTTCTTGAAATTCCTCACGTTTTTATCCCCATATGCATGAGTAATGGAGGCTGATGTGTCATCCTCTCATACCATGGTGGTCAACACGATAGGTCAATTTGTAGGAGGCATAACTTTTTCATACGAGCTCCGATTGATGTGATTTTTCCACTGTTGGAAATGTATCAATGTGTAGAATAACATAATGGGGTATTGGATATTTTTGAGAAAGTTTTAACTCCCAAACAAGTTGTTTTATGCCTCAAAATGGATCCATAAGGTTTCCAACCCAATTTTCCAAACTGGGACCTGCCATTAAAAGGACCCTGCAAGTTGATTCCTCCATTTGTTTCCACTCTAAAGGAAATGAGATAGATGAAAAACAATATAATGATCCAATCCATATCATAGGGGATTTAATACTTGGGTGCTAATTTATTTCCCTTCTTTTGTTACTTGAGGGGTATGTGTTTGTATGGTTGTAGAATAATAAATACTCAATCCCCCACTTAAAATTCTCTTTCGTTGTAATGATGAACTTCTTGTTGTTTCATCCTATTTTTTGTTGTAACCACATTTTCCTTCAATAGTTTGAGAACCTATTGTTGCTAATATATATGGTCATCGATTTCTTGAACCTTTGCTTTCCCTTTCAAGGGTGATGTGATGGATGGAGGATGATATCCATAAATTTCCATAAATGAGGACATTTTTGATGAAGTATGGAAGGATGTGTTGTACCACCATTCTACCAAGATAAACCACTTGACCCATTGTGTGTGTTTATTATATGAAAAGAAATGAAGATACCCTTCTATACATTTATTCACGATCTCAATTTTCCCTCTATATTGAGGATGGTAAGAATATCCATGAGCCAATTGAGTACCCAAACAAGAGAAGAATCCAATCCAAATTTTCCAAAATTGGATCTTTGTCACTTACAACAATCTTAGGGATTCCATGAATCTTTTTAATTGTTTCCATGAATGTTGTGGATATTGTACTTGTTTTAAAATGATGAGAAATGGAGAAAAAATGGACATACTTTGTGATTCAATCCACTACTAACATGATGAAATTATTTCATTTGAATTTGGGTAGACCTGTAATAAAATCAGTTGAAATATCTTCCCAGTGTTGACTTGGTATAACTAATGGTTTTAGGAGACCCGAGGCCTTGATTTTCTCTCCATTATTCTATTGGTAGACCACATATTCAACCAAAAAATTTTGAACATTAGTTTTAAAACCTTCCCGGAAAAAAAAATCCTTTTTGATCTTATGGTAAGTTTTCAAGAACCCTAAATGTACTCCTATAGGATATGTGTGTAATTACAAAAGGACCTTCTATTTGAGTTGGGAATTCTTACATAAGTATAGATGATATTGATACCACAACAAACAATTCTTCCACACAAATTCATCTAATGCACTTGGGTCCTCTTGTAGTTGTTGAATAATATTACACACCATCTGATGTTGCTTCCATTCTATCCTTTCTTCTTCCACTCAGTCATATTGTGGAATGGAAATAGCACAGTGTAAACCCTCTGTGTCTTCTTCTTTCTTTAAAAGTGAATTTTCCACCATATTTTGTTTTCAAAAGTCATAACCTAGCATCTTTGTGACCCATTTTTGTTTCTCTTCTAAAGCTAATCATTGTTCCAAGAAGTAATTCAAACTATCATGATTTTCTTTTACCTTGAAGTTTCTTCCTATTCAGTAAGGGAACCATTTATTAAATACATGTAATATGGCCAACATTTCATTTTCATAAATGAGTTTGAGTAAGTTCTTTCCTTTAATATGGCTACTTTCAAAGGAAAGGGGACTTCCTTGCATTAACATTGCACCAATGACATGTCCTGAGGAATCACACTCCATAATAAAGGTTTTTTCGAAGTTAGGCATGGATAGGATAGGAATCATACACATAGAGTCATCAATATTTTCAAAAGCTTCGATTGCTTCTCGAGTCCAAGAAAATGCCTCCTTTTTTTAATAACATTGTTAGAGGTGTTGTTATTTGACCATAATTCTTGAAACAATTGTGGCAATATCCCATCAATCCTAAGACTACTCTTAAGAATTAGGATATTTACACACTTAGGAGTTTGTTAATACCAACTTAGTATAATGTGTCATTAGGTTAAGGTCTGTTTCATAGTGTGTTTCTTTAGTACACATGAGTATGCATTTGTAATGCAACGATCACGATATGTTTCCGACATAGAGTGATCTAGTGGCTCATATTATCCTCTATCTTAATGACTACTTTGATTAATGTCTTACCACTTGATTGGCCCATGATTTCTATTTAAAGGGAATGGAGTGTCATTTATCGATGATAAATTATGGGAAACTCTCTGTAATATTTTTTCTTTTGCATTAATAAATTTCCTTAAGTGGACATGTTGGTTTGGGTCATGGATGTTTCTACAGAGGGGTTTTACCACATAAAAAAATCGATGTGTTGATATTTGATATGGTTGTGTGAGTGGTTACTCAAGGTGTTCGTCCTCTGTTGGAATACATGTGTTATCGAGCATGGTATAAGAGTAGATTTGAAGACCCACTCCCATTGTAGATCACGGTCTTGAAGTCGTATTGCCACATGTTGTAATGGATAGTTGACTCTGTCGACTAGACCTGATAATTGACTAAGAATTAGTTGGTTGAATGTCAAATTAGGAGTTATAAGTTGATCGAAGTATCTATTAAGACGACTAACCCAAGCAATTAAGTAGTTAAAAATTCTTGGAAACTGAACATGTATGTATAAATAGATGATCATGTATCAAGGAAAGTGTCTCTTTTGTGATTTATTGACACATATATATTAAAATGTTGTTTCTTTGGCTTTCAGTACTTTTTTTATGTCTTTGCTTATGGGTACATGTATGTAATATCTATGTTTTTCTTGCTTATGTGATGGACTACTGGTAACATTCCCTACTTTTCCCTATATTACAACATTGGTTTTATTTCTGGTAGTTATGAACCTGGGCAGGAAAAATATCACATAGATGATAACTTTACAACACATACACAAATGATAGGAGTGACAAATTGAAAACTACATCAATAATTACACAAGAAGTAACAACCTCACGCTAGCAGAAGAAAGATCATGATTTTTCTCAGAGACTCATGAATGCTTTCTATAGGCTATCCCATAATCCATATTCGAGTACATTAACAAATCTAGTAATGCATAAATTGACTCCTGATGAAAATCAACGCTCAATATTACAAACAAAGGAATAAAAAACTTGCACGAGTGGGTTGAAATAATTGTCGAAGATTATATAATAGACCAAGCCATTGAGGATCAAACTTCCCTCGACATAGTGAAAGAAAAATTCCACACTGACCTGCACGAAGGATTTTTGTGCACTATTTCAATAGTACTCCATAAATTTCTTCTTGACAAAGGAGTCTGTGACATTGTTGAGTATCTACCTCGACTAATTATACCACTACCTAATAGTAACTTGGAAGAAAAAAACAATAAGTGGGAAAAATTCCTGGAAGCAAAGTTCAAGGATACAAAATAAGCCTGGGACTACTTTATGAGCCAATAAATATGACCATCATCGCCGACTTTGAGTAATTCATGGAGGCGATAGGGGGTCAGTTGATTTTTGAGATGTTGTAAGAAAAGGAAGATCATAATAGAGTTCAAGTGAATAAAGCATAAATTTCTTCAAGAGGAAATAAAATCTATAAGAAAATGACCAACATCCAAAAATTAGAATGGGACAATAGGTAAAAGAAAAGAGAGGAGATTCATAATATTCAGAACAATTGGAATTCGAATAGAAAAATAGTCATGGAGGATTATCCTAATAGAGAGTGTGAGTAGTGTGAGTCTGATAGGAATCGACTAGATATGGAAATAACAATAGTCGTGATGACCCTTGACATAAGTAATGAAGTACAATCGATAGAGGATAGCATGGGTTCCCATCAGCTTGAATACCAAACTGAGAGCATGGATTATGAAGACTTGGGGCCCACAATATGTATTCCTCCTGCTCAAGTAATTATCCCTTGAATCAAATAATTCCTCTAGTAGAGGCTTCAGATCGATGAACAGTCCACAAGGCTATGGTGTAGAACCGATGAGAATGGGAATATACACGATATGATCTTTGAGACATAAATAAACCTAAATAAATTCGATAACATGCTCATCCACATCAAGGACCTCATGAATCCGAAACCCCTGCAAAATCACATATCAAATGAATACAAGAATTTATTAAAATATAGCCATGAACCAACACATTCGTTAGAATGACGTAAAATATCAAAGTTGTAAAACTGAAGAAATAACTCTCAAAACAAAGAAGGAATAATTACTTCTTGAAAATTATCTAATAGAAGACAGACCGAAAGATGATTCGACACAACAACAACTGACTAAAAGTTTGACATCTCGGTCAAAACTATTGATAAATCAAACATCATAAAGGTATATTGTTCTTAAAAAGAAAACAACAATGGGACTCAATAATATTCCCATTTACGAGGGAGATGAGGATCCAAAAAGACATTGGTTCATATGTGGAAAATTATGGGACGCAATAGACATCATAGATGAGGATAAACAAATGGCACAATTTGGTTCAACTCTTCGACACCCTTCTCTTACATGGTTTATGAATTATACAGAAAATCAAAATCGGTTGAAATCATACATAAAGAACAACTTCCTATCATTGTTCAAATCCCAAGATGTTACACATTTAGCTGCACCAAAGATTAAAGAGATAAATCAAAGGCCAGGAGAGTCGGTTCATGAATATGACAAAAGATTTAAATACCTCCTCAACCAAATCCTATCGACCATTGATCAAAACTTACTAGTACAATGGTATGTAGCTGGATTACTCTAGCGAATTCAAACACAATTTCACTTCTACAACATAAACACATGTGAAGACACACTATAGAAAGCACAATGCGTCGAATAAGACGATGAAATCATGTTGACTCCTTCGGCAATAGAAAAAAGGCTAGAGGAAAAACTAGAAAAACTACAACAGACTATAAAAATCTTGACTTTAAGAAGAAATGAGACTTGGTGTATTGTATGCTGTGAAGACGATCACACAAAATATACCTGCAGTCTCAATGATAAGGTGACAAGAACAACAGACTCACATCAAGTGCAAGTCAAGACATATTGCATTATATGTGAAATTTTGACTGACCATATTGTGCAAGATTGCCCACATAACTTGAAAAACAGCAAATGGGGCCATATTTATGAATGTCATAACCATAGAACATCTGAATGTCAATTCAATGCACATAATAGAATAAATGTGCACATAGTGTATCATATAGAAGCAACTGACCAGAATAATAATTATGGAAGAAGAAATGACTATTATGGTCGAGGTTGAGGTGGTTGAAGTCGAGGTGGTTTCCAGGGCCATGGTCGACCTTATTGTTTCAAATGATGGAAAGAATACCACATCATCACCTATTTCCGAATAAATTATTGAGTCGATTTAAAATTTTACAACATTTGCGATGTCGGCAATCACTCACTTGAGGATTGTCCGATAGTACTTCATAAAATAATGAACAAAAATAATGTGAACTTACTCCACAGAGTCTTGAAACAAGAAGTATTAAAATCAAAGAATCTACAGGCTGTTACAAGATCATGAGAAGGATGAGATATTAATAAAGCTCCATCACAAAATTGACAAACAAGGAACTCGAGTCCATTCCCAAATCCTAAAAAACACGATCAGATCATGAAGGAAGCACTCAAGTTATTTATAAATACTAATCAAGAATACCAAGGAAAACAAAATTGTTAAGAACCAAATACTTTCATATAGGAACACCACAAATATTCAGATAACAATAAAGAATAAACAACACTTTATTATTTCAAACCCTTAGGGTAGGACAACACCATACAATGGATCCTCTCCTATTCACTTGCCTCTTCGAGGGGGCATCCTCCTATTGATCTACCACTCAAATAAAATACTTTTCTTCATATTCCATTGCATTGCTTGAACCCCTTTATATAGTGCTACCATCACCTAAGAACATTCTAGAAGAGGAATCTTCTAGAAGTAAAACCTTCTCAGATGTCCTCTTACATTTATTAGATCTAACTACCCATTTATTATAGCTAACTACCATAGTGGGCCTTATTTAATAATATAGTGGACCTAGTTCACCTTACATTGAATGGCCTCCACTATTATCACTATGGGCCCTCTTCCCCCCCCACCACTATCTCTCTAGCTACCTAACATTCCATCCCCTTTATGAAAGCATTGTCCTCAATGCTTGATGTACAACCATATACCAGGGTCCCATGGGTAAGTTTGGACCATATTGTTGAAGTAAACTAGAGAACGAGGGTCCCATTGAGAAATGGAAGCCACCATGCTGAAGTAGTCCAACAGCCATTGTAAACCATGGTCCCATGTCCAATTTCTCATGTGAACTCCACACGAAAGATATTGGCACCCATTAACCAATTGAAAATGAAGCTCCCAATACTGACACATATCATGTGGATCCAAATANAAACTAGAGAACCAGGGTCCCATTGAGAAATGGAAGCCACCATGCTGAAGTAGTCCAACAGCCATTGTAAACCAAGGTCCCATGTCCAATTTCTCATGTGAACTCCACATGGAAGATATTGGCACCCAATAACCAATTGAAAATGATGCTCCCAATACTGACACATATCACGTGGATCCAAATAAGAATATCCATCCACATAGTGGGAGATGATCAAAGATGAATTGGGAAGAAACAATACCATTGTAGAATATGCAGGCTGGACACTGGTAATCATAACTAGCTCCTGATGTGTGACATTGATGTTCTCTACAAAAGGTGGAGTAGATTCATCAAATAAAATATGGAAGTGATTGTCATCCCATAAATGACAACTATCCATATACTAATCATCACAATCGGCCTCAAAATCATACCAAACATATATTTCTTGATTATATTCATACTTGATGTCTTCCATAAGAAATCTCTCTTGCATTCTATCCAATGAATCTTGAATACTATGAAAATTATCCTTGAGGTCATTTGCAAGGTCATGCAATCTGTCATGCAATGTTCCATACAATGTGTCATACAATTGGGCTATGAATGCTTCAGTCATCTGTAGAATTTCTTCGAGGGTTTGAGAGGAAATAGCCATTGGAAACACCACATAAAATATATCAAAATAAATCTCTTAAAATAATTTATCCAATGGCATTGATATGGTAACAATCCGAGAACCCTATGAAAAGTTATGAACTCTACAGTCATGCCGTTGTCACGAAAAAACCCAAAAAATAGATGATTTTAAATCAATGATATATTCAATTCTAGAGCTCCGATTTGGACGATTTGTTTTTTGAATTGGGTGAAATTGTGAGAGAGGAACTCATATCTGCAATTTGGTTTGAAAAATTTATCCCCAAATGCTACAGAAATCAGAAAAATCACGCGGCTGTCCGTGGAAAAAAACCCTGAAAAATTGTAGATTTTAAAATGCAATTAACTTGCCTTCCCGGACTCCATTTCAGACGGTTTTTTTTTTTTAACTTGGGTGTTTTTATGAGAGTAACTAAGATATACAATCAATTTTTTTTTTTTTTTACCAAAACATACATAAATTGTTTGTAATGTCGGGACCCTCTTTTTTTTTTCCAAACAAAAAAATCTGCAAAAAATAAAAATATTTTCCTACACTTCCTACCAAGGAAAGTGATCTGATACCTATTTTTAAGAACCAAATACTTGAATATAGGCACAACACAAACATTCATATAATAATAAATAATAAACACCACTTTATTATTTCAAACCCTTAGGGTAGGGCAACACCATACAATGGATCTTATTATGGAAGGGATCCTCTCTTGTTCACTTGCCTCTTAGAGGGGGCATCCTCCTATTGAGATACCACTCAAATACAATACTTTTCTTCATATCCCATTACATTTCTTGAACCCCTTTATATAGTGCTACCATCACCTAAGAACATTCTAGAGGAGGAATCTTCTAGAACTAGAACCTTCTCAGAAGTCCTCTTACATTTATTATATCTAACTACCATAGTGGGCCTTATTTAATAATATAGTGGACCTAGTCCACCTTAAATTGAATGGCCTCCACTATTATCACTATGGGTCCTCTTCCCCCCCCGCCTACCTCTCTAACTACCTAACAAAAATGAAGATATAGTACAATAATTTATACAACTCCTAAAAGAAAATAACTTAGTCGGTCAATTGCTAGACCTTCTTAACATCCTAAGGGAATATGAAGAGGGATAGAGACCATCCAAATATGTCAACCAAATATCATATAAAAATAAATATTACGAACCACAGGTTGAATTGGAAATCAACAAGGTAATGATTGAACATGTAGTCATCGATTTCATATCACAAGTAAATATCCTTCCTCGGGATACATGGATAATGTTGGGTCAACCTTCATTAACACCTAAAATGAACTACCTGAAACTTGCTGACCAAATATTAATAGAATCCATCGACATACTCAGAAATGTGGAAACACAAATTATGGGTATTCTGACACCAGTCGACTTTGAGGTAATCAAATTAGTCGAAGGAATTCCTCCATATCCAACACTTGTTGTTCGACCATGGGGATGACAAATGAAATCCAATATCTCTCTCTAAAGGGATATAATCAATATAAAAGGGAGTGGTAGAAAAATAATCACCCCCTTGGACCCTAAATAAGGGAAACCTTGGATAGAATAATGGGACAAAGATAAAGAAGATCAATGTCTATACTATATAATAAATGAACAAAGAGATTATTTCGAACCAAATGCACAAGGATAAATTTCAGTAGAATCTCCCCTGTCGGTCGAACACAACTCCGAATCGGCTCCATATAATATGAATATATAAAATTATGAAGCAGATTCAAAATACTACTGGACCATCCAAGCCATTCCAATAAAACATCCAAGAACATGTTTTTCAATTCAAGCAATACCCATAGTATATGAGAAAGGGATCCGACAAACACCCACTCTAATACTGACCGACAATAGGATGGAAAAGCCACTGTGTTATAACGAACATAACACACCATCAACACATGTTGAAGAAGTTTCTAAATTTGTGGGAGAATAGGGAAGAACCCAAGTACTGGTGGAAAATTTCACAAGTCGAGATGATAGATGGTGGGAAACACATTCCCCA
>JASDQU010105126.1:116160-152082 GCA_032191745.1 Picea mariana
AGGGTTTTTTACAGGTTGCCTAAAGTTATGTACACCTACTTTATTTACAGTTGAATCCTCTTCATCTACCTCTTCAGAGAGATTGGCTACAATGGAATATTTTCCTTCCATGAGACAACAATGGGAAATCTTGTCCATAATATTTACAGAAATATAAAATGGAGGGTTTTTTACAGGTTGCCTAAAGTTATGTACACCTACTTTATTTACAGTTGAATCCTCTTCATCTACCTCTTCAGAGAGATTGGCTACAATGGAATCTTTTCCTTCCATGAAATTTTTTAGATGCTTTTGTTGCTCAGGGACGACAACCATGTCCAGGAGGGTAGAATATGATTTTATATTAGCCAATTGATTAATAATGTTGTATTTGGAAGAGGGAAGAGGGGAGGTAGCTCCTTGACTATCATGAGCCTTAGAAACCTGAACAGTAGCAGCTGGTGAAGATGAGCTTGGGATAGAAGAAGTACGAGGAGGATCATATTTTCCTTTTGGAGCATAGTATTTATTCCTAGTATTTATGGTAATGACATCCTTTGGCTCTTCAAAGTATAGGAAAAAAATGGTAGTTTCAGGTCTCTTGCCAAATATTTTATCTCTGGCACTCTTCTTTACTTCACATGTACTTTCCTCATGGTGTTCCTCGCAAAAGTTACACCAACTACGAGGAACGATAACTTTAGGTTGAAATTTATTTTCATTAGGATTATTTAAAGGTGGTGAAGAAGAAGATGAGGCCCCAGGGGTAAGAGAGGGGAAATTTCCTTTCCTCTCATATCCTATCATTCGATTATTCATGTCTTGTACAAGTTGTAATAGGGAGTACATATCCGTCTATTTAATTGAGTCTCCCTTAGGAAGACATGTTCTTTCGAGTTGTTCCTCATACTCTAAACAAGTATGCAGAGCAGAACCAAGATTATCAATGACCTTTTCCTCAAGCCTGTGATGGTAGGGGGAAGGTAATGCATTATAATAATGCATGAAAGCGGCTTGGTTATTAGGGCAAATGAGTTCATGGATTTGGTTGTATAATTTAGTGAAACGCAAGTTGAAGGACTTGATAGTTTCACCATCCTTATAAGCAATGTTATTGTACTCCCATAACTTCTCGGCTAGGCTTTTGGATTTCCCATAGGTAGATTTGAACCAATATACTAACTCCTCCCAAGTAGAAACAATCTTAGGAGGAAGGTCAAATAAATCGGTCGCAGCCTTCCCTTCAAGGGCATTCACAAATAATGCATACATGTTTCATTGTCATTTTCTCCTATGTTGTTACATGCATTAGAAAATGCCACCAAGTATTCATTCATAGTGACTGTGTTATTCCCTGAAAACCTAGGGATATGATCTTTGAATTTAGGAAGTGGACGAGTAGCAGGTGATAAGTTAAGAGGGGAGGAAACGTGCCACAGAGTAGTTGTATCATCTTCTTCAAACTGAAAATGATCATACTTTTAATTAATTTGGCTGGGTTTGTAGTGGATTGAACAGGGACTTGACGAATACATAAGCTACCAATCATTGATGAGGTTGAAGGTTGAGATGAAGAAGCAACGCTAGTGCCACTAGAGCCACCACTAGATGCCATCTTGTAAATGATAGGTAAGGGAGAGAAAGATGAACTGGTTGAATCAGACAAAGTTCTCCTTAGAGTACTTTGTTGGGTTGACAAAACAATATTTCTTCTTCCTATTTCAGAAATAGGATTAATCTTAGGGGATAAACCTCTTCTTCTCCTAGAGATACAAGGGTTTAAGGACATGAAAAAAGAACCAAACTATAGGAAAAAGAAGCTAAAGTTGATTCCTAGGTTGTATTTTACTAAATTCCCAACATTCTTGGACACATGTCTTCTCCAACTGTTGCCCATGAGCGTTCAATATCAACCCGGGTATTAGCGGTCTCTAAGATGGTATTAAACAAATTTAAAGCAATTTTGGTATGATCTTTAAGACTGGGCTCAATATTGGGTTGCCTTGCAACAGGTATAGTCATGAAGAAATGAAACAATCAAAGAAAATATATCAAAAACATAAATATATTCAATGAAAAGCAAGTGTAAAATCAACCAGATAGATATGGAAGATCTCCCCAATATGGTCACCAAATAAGTGTTGAAGAAAACATATGAAATTATCTTACTCAGGCATTTTTGGATCTTGATTTGCTAAGGAAAGATAGTCGGGAATGTTACCCTATGTTTATAGCCCCAAAAAGTGTTTCCCAATCCACAAGTATTAATTACAAGGGCTTAGGTTGGTTTTTTTAATAAAAGATTGTTTGCAAAAATATAACACTTTTATACAATTTTCTAAATATATCAGATTACAAAAGAAAATGTGGAGATCAAAAGAAAAAATACCAAGTCACATATAAACACGGATGAGACATAATAGCAATCTCTTTATTTCATTCCAAGAAATCAAACGAATGGTTCTCTTTACAAAATCTCTGTGGGGGGCATGGACCAAGGTCAAACTTAGATATCCTCGATGAAAACCATACAAAAGGACTCTAACAAGAAGTAAAAACTAAAATTTAAAATCTGGATCAGCTTGCCACAAACTATTGCCCACTTGACTCTACACAGTATCCTTTATCAGTCGTGAAATTTAATTCATAAACAGACAAGTCTACACAGACTATCAAAGATAGATCAACACCTCTGAAAACAAGCGTTTGAATGATGTGATTCGGCTTTGAACCTTGCTATCTATAACAGGACCCTGATGTCATAAAAGAGAATTAGGCCTTTGATGAATTGAAGAATGAATGAAAACTGAACTATCTCAATAAAACTTAAGGGAAAACCTTAGTATGCTTTCTCTTTCTATTCTCCCTTTGTTCTTCATTCTCATTTTTCTTTTATGCATCCCAAATTAGTTGAAGTAGTTCAACTACCTCATTTAGTTAAGTTAACTAAAACTCAAGTAACTTTTAGTTTAGGTGAAGAATTAATATAATAATAATAATAATAATAAGGGTCTTTTAATAAATAATAACTAGTAAGTGGGACCCCTTGTGACTCCCTTTAATTTTTTAACAAAAATAAACAAAACTAGACAATAAATCAAACACATCCCTCCTTGTGGCTCCCATTATCATTTACATAATTTGAAAATTAAATATTAATGATATTTTAAATCATATCCAAACATATAATATCCAAAATATCCAAAAATAGTATGTTGTCCAAAACCTTCAGCAGTCCACTGTTCTCAATAAAACAATAATAAAGTATAATCAAAAACTGTATTTTCCACTTTGAGAGGAAATTTTCCCTTTGTTGTTGCTATCCCCTTTTGAATTTCCTGAATTAGCCTTAGGATGTGTCGAGCCTTAAGGCTTGATCTCACTGATGACATGAGAACAATCATATTTCAAGTGCATGCGGGATGAAACAGATTTGGCTAAATCAATTGAAGGAGAAGAGGGGGCAGTAGCATCTTTTCCTTTATCATGCATATGGTGGGATTCAGTTTTGAGTCTTTTTCTTGCGTGGGTGGACTGTACAGGTGAGTATGCAAGGGAAATATGGACATTTGGATTAACAGGTGGAGGAGAAGAAGGCAGAGACAAATTTGTCCATCCACGATGTTGGGAGAATGTTGGGTGAACAATCTCCTGCAATCCATCATTCTCGGGAACTTCAAGTTGCAACGAAACATGAGGGGGCACAGGGATACCAGGGACATGCTCGGGTTGGAAGGGAGGTCTCTATGGTCTAGGTTGGACTACCCCTTTTCCAATCCAATTGAAAAATCCAACTTGAAAGAGATGGTTTAACTCTTGAGGATCTGCATAGAAATGTATTGAGAATCTGGGCCCTCTAGGCCCTCTTTTCCAATTTCCTTTACCCCTATTATTTCAGCCATGATTTCCTCTATTGAAGAATCTCATCATGTATGCAGTGATTATTAGAAACTGGCTTCTTAAACAAACCATACATGACAATATATTAATAAGAAACAAAGTTTGGCTCAGCAATCACATCAGACCCATGCAATCCAATCCCTAAAATTCATTTAATAATTGTCAATGATCAGGGGGTGAATTAGGGTTCTGGCATATCTGAGGGGATTGTATTGAGCGAAAAAGTGAGAAAATGAAAGGGAGTAAGAACACGATTATTTCTCAACAATTCATTAAACAATCGACTATGCAACAATAACCAAAACATATCACGTGTGATCCATCTCTGTGTTATTTCTTAATCGTTGTAATACAAAGCTTTAATTTAATTTTAAAGAACAGGGCATTCAAAGTGAATATGAGAACGTGAGGGGATTTTTAATGAGCGAAAAAGTGAGAAAATGAAAGGGAATCAGATGGATATTGTTCTTAAAATAAATTAAATAAATCAACTATCATAACTCTCCTCAAATTTAATCCAAAAAGAATCCATTTCCAAGATCAAACCATTCATTTTTAATCATTCGTATGCAAACTACTTGTTGTCTCAATAATAATTAAATTTCCCATAAATCCTTAATTTATAACAGTTTGTGCATTATAACTTATGTAAAAAATTTCCATTCAACAGTATTGTATATTACAATGTTGATGTCTTCCTTTCAAGATAAACAAAACATGCACAGAAATATACTCAACATTTATCCATGATAATCAATAATGCACCACGATAAACAGTCAACAGTCATTGTTCTCTAATCAACAATCGGGCCCGATATAAATGTACATAGGTGTTCTTTTTTAAAAACATGGACAAAATTAAAATCATGCCCAAACATACATAGGTCTTCACTCATATCAATCGATAAAATCTTGAATTGATAACAACAGTCAACCCAAACATAAACCCCGATCTTGATCTCTATGTGTATCAACACATATAACTTATTTTTTAAACAATTGATAGTCTACATGATGATTCCAATATAACTATATCATATATGAAGCGAACAGAACTAAACTGACACACAGACACCTTTTTCAACTCGCTAGAACCCTGATCGGGCTTGGTAAAACTCACACGGGTGTCTCTTTAAGCAATCAAAATCATGTTGTATTAAACACAATGATCGATACCATAAACGAATAGAAAGACAGCTCTCGACTGTAAGCAATCGATCATTTTATTTCTTATTTTTTCAAACAAATTCATTACAGAAGGACCTCATAGAGATTTGACCCAAAAGGATGGGCTTATAAAAGAGGGAACACATGTCTTCAAACTGCAAAAATCATTAAACTGATAACCCAAAATTTTGACAAACCCGAAGGTGCCCAAGGAGAGAAGAGGCAGTCAGAGTCTGAGTTGGGATCTTTCAAAAATCAAATGCAGAGAGGCAACACAATATTGTTTTTCCTTTTAAATAAAAACACAGAGAGCTGAAGGTCTCCCAATACTTATATACATTTTACCATCGATTAACAACCACAAGCCAAAATACAATTTTAAAAAAAAAACAAGAGTGAGACACACATTCCTTCAACTTATTACTCCAAGCCTTTGACGGAACCATAAGTTAACGCCCAAAGAGAGACAAAGGAAATTCGAGTAAAATAACCCAGTGCACATAAGTGTCTCTAGCACTTGCAGAGAAGATACGAGTTTTAACTTAACAATGGCAAGTATTCAAACACAGCGAGATAATGTCTCTTTCCAATCACCCATGAGGTTAATAACTTTTGACAGCAACAATAGTGAGGACACACACATTATTTTTGAAATAATGCCAAGATATAACTCATATCAAATCAATACCCACACAGTCTTGTATTAACGTTCGGGGCCAACCAAGACTGGATCTTTGGGACACTTTCAGTGAAAATACAGTACGAATGGGCCATGAACCACAGCTCAAGGTTTAAATAAAAGAACTCACCAATTGTTGGTAGTTGCTATGCAACTGGATAAGGATTACCACAACAACCAAAAGGGAAATGAGTTGACAGACATTGATACACAGAACGGTGAATAAGAACCCTCAACCATCAAATTCGTAGCCTTATTGCACCACTGTCACTATTATTCCATAAAGACCCGTCATAAAAACCACACTGACCGAACAAAAAAATAATGCACAAACTTAATAATACCCATTTCTCTTCTTACAATTGCCAACATTTTACAGTCATCACAAAGAGCCATAACACCATATTTACACACAGTCAAAAATCTCAAGAACAGATAGAATCCAAGCATCATTGAGCCACCATCTGGCTCATAAAACAGAGAATCCATCATGGATGGAGAGAAAATAACCATACCTGTGAGAAAATCGC
This sequence comes from Picea mariana, assembly GCA_032191745.1. Lineage (NCBI taxonomy): Eukaryota > Viridiplantae > Streptophyta > Pinopsida > Pinales > Pinaceae > Picea > Picea mariana. Next base: position 122,416 of record JASDQU010105126.1, read on the forward strand.
TTAAATGACGAGTTGTTCAAGCTTCCCCTTCCAAAAACCTGAAAACTTGTAGCTTCACAACGAACAGAGCGACAATGCAACAATGCTAGGGTGATGAGCAATAGGGAAGGTTTAGAGTGATGTGCATTAAATGCACGTCACTTCCTCACCTAGCCCCATTCAATTCCAAGTAAGAGACATCCCAATAAGAATAACATTCACCAATCAATCAAACCATATAACCAATGCATAATCAATGCCAATCCATCGTAAGATCTGAGACAATGTTTATTCCATAGTGCGCCACCCGAGATATTTCATACGTTAATGTTTTCCATAACTCCACATAATAATCCATACCAACATTTCTATATGTGCCTCCATTCAACTTTAATGAAATTTTAATATTCCATTAACCAAACCATAGTATAATAGTTAGGACTAACACTTGTATCCATTAATTCTTTCATTCGAAGTTTGCATGTAGTCTTTTACATAGTTTATTTCCTTTTCCTATAACATTAGAACCTTTTCATAGTTGTTTTCTTTTTTTTATCATGCTACCATTAAGTATCCCTTGCATATATGTGGCTAAGTAATCAACATATGAATTAGTAACAAGGTTATAACATAGCACCTATAAACAACATGATCCTCATACCCATGGAAATTGTTCTATGTCGCAGGTGATTACCAAACGCATTCCACAATAATGCATTATCCACTTATTATCACGCTAAATGAAACCAAGACTACATCATAAAAAATGTAGGATTGTGTAGGGAACATCATAATAGCAGCAAAATATGTGTGATATGTCTATCCTTGCACCTCTAGTCTACAAGGGGGTCCCACCTACTAGTATTATATTATTATCATAATTAAATAATAGCACATTAGCAAGCCTTTACAGGAGGAATTCATCGTTACGATTTTAATCATCAATAACCACGTCACTCCAAGATTACTAACTTTCAAGATATCCAAGCCTATGTTATCAGCTAATCGTCGAAGGTTGGAATCATGAAGTAACATTAATCGTTGATATAATTCAAGAGCATTCTCGACTGTTGATAAAGTATAGTGGAAGGATAGAGTAAGTGTAAATCTCGAAGTAATGCTAACCGTTGATCTACTTCGAGAGATTTCTCAACCATTGATCAAGCATAGTGGAAGAATAGAGAAAGTGGAGGTGTTAATCAACAACAAGTGGTCATCACCTCTTTATGACTTATTCAGTAGGTAATCACTTCGGAGGGATTGAACTATCTCAGAGTTTGAATATCCCGGAGTCTCGAATCTTCGAAGTTCCGAAGTAAATAACAGACGTCCATCTCAATGTCCAATTAAAACACGACAGTTGATATTGATAAGCGATTAAGAACATGTTTGTATTAACACCTAGCCACCGTCTATGGTCATATGGAAGTCTTGAAGGGAACGAAAATCATCCACTCAACTATATATTAAGTCATGACTGTCAATTTTTTCGAAGCCTCTGGATAATCCATGATCGTCCATCCAACAAAATATTAATAATGATTGTTTTATCTATTAGTGAATACAGTATACGCACTTTGGAGAAATATACTCCAAGAGGATTGAATGACTGCAAAAGACTGAAGTCCTGAAGGATGAAGTACCAAAGAACTTGGTTCTAGCATCGGTCACGTGATAAGGTAAAGAAGCCAAAGGGTATAGAAGTAATAATCCCTCGAAAACTTGAATACGGTCCCATGTAGAAGAATAGGGACGGAATAAGAAAGTTCTAGGAAAAACGCTTAAACGGATAGGCCCGTGGTTTTGATCTCTTGGCCATTTGAACATTGCGTTGAAAGAAGCGTCTTATACAGATTTCATTTTTGTAAACAGCTCAAGGTTGGTAGAGTAATTCGACAGATAATTAACACTATAATAATACAAAGAATCAGTAAAAGCTCGAATATGATCTGTTGGCGAACTGAGGATGCAGCAGAAGCATGGGAATGATATAATGAGTCGATCCATATATGTGATCAACTAATGAGGACAAATGAACCAATACACAGTCATGATTAAAAGATAGTTAAATTATGAGCATTATGAATAAAGAATAAAAAGGAAAAATGATATTATTTAAAGTTTAATATTATCATTTAAATGAAAAGGTACAATGGTTCAATATCAAAAGACACAATGTTTCAAATTCACACCAATTGGAAGACTATATAAACAAGAAATAATGGTGATAAGAGAGTATCTTGGTGGATTAAATATATATGTATATATAATGGATTCAATGGAAGTTCATTATATCAAGTTGGTGCATGTTTACAAGTTGAGTCTTGTTATGAGGGTTGGATTCCTCACATCTCAATTGGATCTGAGATCAACAAGTTGGGACTTGTTATGAGGGTTGGATTCCTCATTTCTTAGTTGGATATGAGAACTACAACTTGGGTCATGTATCAGAGAGTTGGATCTCTGATATTCAATTGAAATCAAAGATATTAAAGGATTTATTTTATATGTATTTATACAAGTTAAATAAATAAAATAAAGATATTATATATACTTCATACAGTTTTTGTTTTAGATGTTTATGAATAATTAATTTAGTTGCATATCTTATTCAATTAATTCAGTTAATCTATGAAAGTGTGAAAAGTAGCCAAAAGTTCCAGACATTGATTCACCCCCCCCACCCAATCAGTGTCAAGTGTACATTTAAACAATTGGTATTAGAGAAGGTGCCTTCAACACAATTTAAACATTGAAAGGTAGATTATGAAAAAATGGGTGGACAAATTGCTACCTTCACAAATGAAGCTCCCTTATTTGATGGAACAGATTATTCATCATGGATGTAAAATATGAAAAGATATATGAAGTCAAGAGGATCTGAAGTTTAGGATTTAGTAGTAAGCAATCCCTGGCACACTTAACTACTTCAAAGAGCAAAACCAAAACTGCAAAGGAAGTAAGGATAAACAATTCATTAGCCTTAAAAGAAATTCAGGATGGATTGTCACACCAAGTCAAAGAAAATATGAGGCACTACAAATCTCCTAAATAATTATGGCTCTAGCTAGAAAATAGTTATAAGAATGAAGCACAAGAAGAAGAGAAATCCTATTAAAGTAAGGAACAAGACTCATAAAATAAGAATTCCAATTAGATTGAAGAACAAAATACACATAAAGAGAATGTTGATCGGAATAAAGAACAAAACACAGAAGAGGACACTTCCATCAAAGAGTTGATGCAAACCTAATTCATCAACAGAGTTGACTACTACATCAAGGAATTGATGAATACCTTAGTATTCACTAAAGAAAACCTATTAGATTTTAAGAATGAGGTTATAACTACATTTGAAGTGATTAGTATGGAACCAACAAATGGTGTATGTATTGAAGTAACTAAGGATGTTCTTTATCATCTTGAATACACAATTATGTGCACTTTTGAAGAGTTGGAGAAACTTCAAAAAAAGTATATTTTGCTACTACAACAGTTAGATCAATCTAACCATGAAGAGAATGAACAAAATATTCATCTAGAAAACAAAGAAGAAGAAATCAAAATATTGAAGACCAAAGTTGTTAATCTAACAAAAGAAATGAAATAATTAAGGACACATGCCAATAAAAGAAGAGAAGTACTAGAAGAGACAAAAGAAATGGCCATCTGTCTAAAAACTCAACATGAAGAAACTAAGAAAAATGAAGAATCCTAGAAGATCCAATTAAATAAAAGAGAAGAATCATGTCACATGTTGGAATTGGAAACTATTAATGTCAAAAAGATAAATGAAAGCACTAATGAAACTCTAATGACTCAAATTGAAGAAGATAAGAAAAATGAAGAATTGCATAATATCCAATTAACTAAAAAGGAAGAATCATGCCACAGGTTGGAATTGGAAGCCATCGGCCTCAAAAAGATTCAACTAGAAAACAAGGAAGAAATCAAAAGATTGATAACTAAAGTTTTTTATCTAATAAAATATATGGAAGAGTTGAAGACATATGAAAAGACTATTAAATGCAAAGAAGTCTTGTATGAGACAAAAGAGATATTCATCAATCTAAATACTAAACTTGAACATGCTAAGGAAACGGAAGAAGATCTAAAGATTCAGTTGACTAAAAAGGAAGAGACATGTCACATGTTGAAATCAGAAATAGTCAATCTCAAAAAGATGATTGAAAAGACAAATAAAACTGTCAATTTCTAGAATAGCTCAGCTATCCTAGATAAGATTTGGAACAGTCAAAGATCGGTTGATGACAAAACTGGTCTTGGATACAATAAAAAAGAAGACAATGACAAGTTAAGTACCATTTACAAACATGAAAAAGGATCATCCTTCTCAAAAGGAAAATGTACAATTACAAAGAAATTACAAGTCATGAACTTTGTTAAGGAAGGAAGCTACAGAAGTAAAAAGGAAGAAGAAAATCAAAAGACAGATATCTCAAGACAAAATAAATTCAAGAATGGAAACACCTTCAATGGCTATTGATTTTCTTGTCATAAATTTGGCCATAAAGAAATGGACTGCAAGAAACTACAAAAAGGATATACAGTAAAATCCAAAAACTCAATTAGATGTTGGAGATGAAATTTTGTTGGGCACACAACAAAATTTTTTCATGCAATGAGATGTTACAAATGTGATAGGTTTGGGCACAAATACCAAAGTTGCAGGAGTTCAAAAATTCAATCCCTAAATAATTCATTCAAGTCAGGGAGAAAACCTAATAAAATCTGGAAGAAGAAAGGAGATGACAAATCTCCAAAATTACAATTATAAATAAAAGGTCCAAAAAGAAGAATATCTCACAAAAAAATATGGAGAAAGAAAGAAAGATGATCTAGCACCTGGAAATGAAGAGCTTAATAACAAGAAAATGATGGGTGAAGGTCCTAATAAGGAATGTGAAATTCAATCTAAAATAGATCAAGCTCAAGAAAGGGAAGTCCTTATAGAAGAATATGACACAATCCTGATGATGTCATAATCCTTTAGTCAAAGAAAGACAAATCATTGATAGGGGGAGTTGTAGAATACAAGAAGGATGTAGTATACCTAGGGAGGTAATATGGGGTACCTTGGGAGGTACCCAATGGGAATGTGGTTATGTATTATTGGTGGAAGTCATTTAATATATGAGAATGTGGTCATTCAATGTAAGGTGGACTAGGTCCACTATTTTAATAAAGGCCCGTTATGGTAGTTAAATCTAATAAATGTGAGAAGGCTCTCTAGAAGGTTCCTAGGAGATAGAGAGAGCTATATAAATAAGTGTAAGCAATGTAATGAAACATAGTGAAGAATATTTTCATTGTGATAAGAAAGTGTTGCTTGAGGAGTGCATTCCTTCCATAAGGAATAATATATTGTGTTACCCTACCTCAAGGGTTTTCTCTATTTCTTGGGTTTAGTATTTGGTGAATGGTTTGGATTATTCTTTTTGATATTGTGGGTTTATTTTGAGAGTTATCTTTAGATCTATTCAGGTAATTAACAATGGAGAAAATGGACAAAGGATAGCATCACCTTAGGGGGAGTATAACCTCAGAGCGAACAAGAAAAGACCATTTTTGTGATTTTTGTAAAAAGGGAAGAAGAGAAAAAGTAGCAGAGAGGTTGATCCAAAATGCATCCAGGAAGGCCTAAAAATAAAAGTTCTCATAATTGGATGAAACCAGTGGCATCGTGTTGGGATCATTGAGTCGATTATGGCCATATATGTTTTTCCAAAAATGGACTTCTTATGTGAAATTTATCGCGTTTTGAACCTTTTTCCCAAACATGAAAAAAAAGTCAAAGTCAACAGTCAGAGGTCGTATTGATGACGTCAATAGTACGTCAGCCGGACATGGTAGGTGATGTCAGCATGAAATCATGATAATGTCAGCAGGTTGATGTGGCAACAATAGGAGCTGACACGTGACAGGAAGATTTGGCGTTTTCAGGATGAGTTGGCATAGTTCAGATTTGACACATGGACTGTACGAATGTTGATGTGGCAATCCATACGATGACATGGACCAGTGACAGTTCGACACGTGGTAGTATGAATGAAGCGTGGTTGTACATTTTGACAGGTGGAATTGATGTGGCATGCTCTGGGGGTGACATGTGGCAGGCAGGCTGACTATTCAGGATGACTGGTAGGTTGACTTGAAAGCTAACTCGGCTGTATGGATCAATCACAAGGTGACACATGGCCCAATCATAAGGAACCACATTGCACCCCGAATGAGGACAAGGTTGGTTGGTCAAAAATTTTGTTGCACTCTATGGGGGTCAAACCCATGACCTCCTGGGAGACCAACGAACTAACCTCCCCATGCTCACTGATCGAGCTATGGTGTTACTTATTAAACTATATGGAAAAAAAATTATTTGAGTTTGGTTTGGAAAAATTTGGGAGTAAATCTCAGTCAGCGGGGGGATAGCCCAACCAACAAGGCACCTTATCATATGACCACCAGAAGAGGACCAAGAGCTAGGAGTGGAGTGGGGCTTGGGACTCATCCACCTGGCCCTCCACATAACCAAGGGCCAAAGACCAAGGGTCAAATACCAAGGGCGCACTCAACTCGAGGACATATAGCACTTCCCATATGACCAGGATTCCAGAGATAGAGGGGTTTCCATGCAGTTTTTCCCATAAGTGGGTTTTAGACCTTATATTTGGATTTTTGGGGTTTATTAGCCTGAGTTTATTGGATTTTGACCATTTTTAGGGGATCTGGAGCCCTTTTTTAGGCCAGATCTTAGGAGGAAGTTGGGATAGGAAACCCAACTCAGAATCTATAAAAAACCATCTAGTTTATTGACAACCTTAGGAGGGTTTATATTAGCATAATGTTGAATAATTTGGAAGCATAAGTCATTTTTATGCAGGGAAACCATTGAGGAAGCGAACTTTGGAGGCCTTTTCCAGGAGCTACGCTCAACCTTTTTCAGTGTCGTCGGTTGTGTTGCATTCTTGAGGTCGATCGGTACACATCTAGACAAGTTTGTAATCCATTTGATGCATTTATAATGTAATTTTGAAGCATTCAATATTAATAAGAAATCCTCCCCCACTGAGACAAAGGCTCGGAGACATAGGCAAACTTGTGCTGAACTCCATTAACAATCTTGGCATTATGGTTTGTTGCTATTAATGTTTACTTTCTGTTCTGTATTCTTTATGGTGGCTGCAACATTATTTCATTAAAATCTTATTCTTCTCTTAATTCCTAAGTGGTAAATCAACTCATGCATAAAGTTAACCAAAGTATTTTAAATATCAATTATGGATCAAGTGGTATTAGAAAAGGTTGAAAGTTAGTTGTTTGAGTTTGCATGATTACTAGGGAAAATATAAGTTGTGGTGAAGGTGAGATTGTAGAAGGAGATCCATATATTGGATCAAGAAAGAGGACATCTCAAAGTGAGAACATGACATCAGAAGAAGGACTTTCTCAAAATGAAAGAGAGTTTCAAAGAACTTTATTTTCCATGTCAGAGATGGTAAAAGTGTTGTATGATGATTACTTGGAATGGAAGAAACCTTTTAAAGGGGAATCTTCAAAGCAAGACAAAAGTGAATAAGGAGAGGATACTCCAAAATATCCTCCTTCACCTCCTTCATCTCCATCATATTCTTCTTCTTCAAGTACAAGTTCAAATTCTACTACAAGAAAACATTCTCATAAACATAAGTCTGATATGCCATTACTTAAACTTGATGTAAAATTTGCTTTGCCTATGTATGATGGCAAAGTTAATGCTGAGAAACTTGATAATTGGGTTAGACAGATGGAGGTATATTGTAATGTGCAGCAAATAAAAGATGAGGCAACCAAAATCAGATTGGCACCACTTTGTCTTGAAGGTACAACTCTCATCTGGTGGAAAAGTAAAATGCAACATGGAAATCAGCGAGTTGGTAATATTTTTTCATCATGGCATGATTGTATTTCCACACTTAGAAAACAGTTCTATCCATTGGGATATAAGGAAAAAGATTTAATTGAATGGAAAAGTCTTAAGTTAAGGAAAGGACGGCCAGTGAAGGAATATACAGATGAATTTTGTAAGATGACTTTGATGTTATATGTTCCATTACCTACACAAGAAACTCTTATGAAGTACATAAGAGGTTTTCCTGCTTATATTCATAATATTGTGTTTATGTTTGGACCTAATAATATTGATCAGGTTTCTATTCAAGCAACGTATATTGAAGCACGAAAAACTGAAGGTAGTGTATCAGGGGAAACATCTTCAAAGAAATATGGCAAAGGAAAAGGGAATGGGAAGTGTTGGAGCCACCTTTGTTTTTTCTAGATCGTCTCAAATTTCATGTCTCAATGCTCGAAATCGAAAGGTGGTTTTCGTATTTTCCGTCTGTGGTTTCAAAATTTCGGAAATCCTATCACACAAGCAACGATAATTATTGTACTCTCAAGGCGCGTTCTAATTTTTTGTCAAATTTTTCTCCCTTTTGTTCTACCTCGGGATTTTGCATGTTGGACGCTATAGATCATGCAATTCACAAGTCCCGAGCAACGAAACAGCGAAATCGCTTTAAATTTCTACCCCAGATCAGTAACGAGAGTAAAGTTTTCCTAAATCATGATTAAACGTCATCGGGTTTTTGTGCCTCGGCGTTCATTAAATCCAAAAGTTTGTTGGCGTAACCCTGATAGCCGAAACCACGAGGTCCTTATTTTAGTAACCCGTGTCAGGGTTAAAGGTAAAATCTAAGCCCTGGTAAAGTTCTATCGGCAATTTTCCACTCGGCGTTTTCTTTTTAAGAAGTTACATTGTCTAAACTCCGACTCGCGAAATCACGATAAGGATATGAACGTAATTAATTAATCATTTAATCCGAGTTTATCTTCTCTCTTAATTAAAAAGTATTATCGCGATCTCGCAATTTCGCAGCTCAGCACGCAAACTTCCCGGAAGCTTATTTTCGAAGCTCCGAGTCGCGATATGGCGATTATAATAATTACGTAATTGATTAAGCCCCTAATCACAATTGCATTTTTATTAACCAAAATCGATCATCGCAATCTCGGGTGCTAGAGGTTCGAAGTGTTAAAGCAAAATCCCTGATATAACGAGTACCGAAATATTAATTAACATTGGTAAAACTGGATTAATTAAGCTAAATCAATATATCCCGCATTTTGATGCTTGCATGATTTACGAGGTAGCCTTATTTCTTCCATACGCCAACTGACACTTCAAACCGCCAAAATTTATGGCATTAATTAGGAAATAGGGCGAATCGATGAATAAAGCTTGGGTTTTTATGGTCGAATTTATTTCTAAGCATGATTTGACGGATTTCTCCTAAAAGAGTACCGAGTTTTCGAATATATATAGAACTGTTATTCATTATAACAAATGCATTTCTATACTACACAAAGCACGATTTCTCAGTGAGCTAACTTCTGTATGTATACGTATTTCTATCGTAGAAGAGCTAAAGCAGGATCTCCAGTCATGGCCCCGCGAAAAGCATCCAAAGCCAGTGTTGAGGTTTTGGGACAAGGCTCGAACAACGTTGCTGATACTTCACCTCGAAGTGTCGACTCTGTCCCGAACTGGTCTTTCATTTCCGATGTTCTGCAGGCCGAATTGGTGGATTATTCTAATGATTCCAGTGACAATGAAAAAGATTATATAACCACCAAGTATAATATCGTCATTCAATCTGGAATGCAAAAAGTAGCAGCCAAGCCACGACTACTGCCATATTATGATATGGTCCGATGGGCATTAGACCATGTGGACATACCAACCAGAACCATCATGAATGAGAAGAAGGTCACCATCGGGACTTTCAGGCCTGAACATCTGCAAGCCATGTATAAGTTGCCCATAGCGTCTGACTTTACATATGGTGCCGAATTCTTAGACGAGTTCAAATAGAAGGAATGTGTGCAGTATGATAAAACTATGTCTAGCTTAATAAAAGATTGGGTTTCGCGCTCTGCGAAGTTCAGAACAGACAACCATGGTATATATTCAATAGCTTCTTTAGAACCGCAATACAAGTATGTAGCTATGATGACATGCAGATTATACGGGAGAGAGGACACCTCACATTTCTTTCTTCCATGGGTGCCTCTAATATTTCGAGTCGTCGAAGGTTGTTCCTTCGACTGAGCAAAGATGTTGTCCGATAGCTTGACCAGTCGGGTCACAGAGTATCGGGCGCAGAAAGAAAGCAGAAAATTTGCTTCATTTTTTATGTCTGCATACATTATGAACGTTGTTTGCTTTCTAACACCTTTTCCATTAATGAGCTGGAGTTGGACTCCAGCAGAAGACGAGCCTATCCACGTCTATCATGCGAAATTATGGGAAAACAAAGCAGTAGATTTCGTGTATGAAATCTTCAACTAGGTGATGGTGCCTCTGCATGTCACTATTTTTGGTCACCCGCCACCAAGGATCTCGGACAGCATAGTGAAGAATTTGAGCAGCATAGCCGACTAGTATGTAGAAGTCGAATTCTCATATCTCAGAATTTTTGGGGCTTCTGTTCCCCCACATGCACTGTCATTATTCATTCCCAACAAGCTGGCATGTCGAGAGGTTGCTAGACAAACAGTAACCGGTGGTATAAGCAAGGAGCTTAAGGGATACTCAAAAAAGGTATGGCCACCTTTTCCTATTCATTTAAATTCATATTCTTTATTAGATTTCGGGCACGCTAAAGTTGAGGCAGCAGCCCTGGAAGACCTAAATTTGGTCCTTATTGAATACAAGAAGCACGATCCGCAAAGGGTCATGAGTAATCATCTAGCCAGTTGCAGGATCAAGAGATTTGAGCACGAAAATTCACCCTCGGATGACATTTTCCGGGGTGCACGATCTTATGCCAAGATTTTAGCTCGGATACAAACATTGGCACCTGAGGAGAGAGCCGATGTTCTGAAGTTCCAAGAACATCGATGCAGTTGTCTTCCCACAGTGTTGCGGGGTGAGAATCTGAGTACAGCGAAGGAAAAACAAAAAGATGTTGAAGGCTCCAAGGATGCGACTCCTAGTCAAGAAAAACACCAGGACAAAGGAGAGAAAAATAAGAGTCCAAAAGTAGATATAAAGACTCCCAACCCACCGAAGAAGTAGAGTCCGGCTACTACTCTGGGATAATCAGCGAAACAAATCGGAGAGCCTATAACATCAGTTACTCCCTTGCAGACAACTCAGGAAAATATTGACGCAGAATGGATTTTCAATGAAGATTTGACTCCTATAAGGGTGGAAGAGCTCCCTCCGAATGAGTTCTTCTTCGATAAGAAGAGAAAGGCAGTGGTAAAGAGGGAATTTTATCAGGAAGGAGAGTCAACAGCCAAGAAATAAAAAGTTATAACTGATGGGAAAGACAAGAGTAATGAACAATTCATGACTGAAATAGCAGGGACATTAGGAGCATATGCCATGGTGAACCAATTTTCAGTCGGGGTCTTAAAAACCCAGTTGAAACGAAAAAATCGCCTCATCAAGACTCTAGAAGCCAGACTAGCCACAACAGCAGAGGCTGCCAAAGACCAAGCAAGTGTAGGAATAGAGCAGGCAGGTTGGCCGATAAAAATGAGATAGAGCTGCTCAAGACTAGGCTCGAACAAGCACAGCTGGTGGTTCGGGATGGTCAGATGCAAGTGAGCCAACAAAAATATTTGATCGAACAGCTGCAGGCTAGGGTGGAAATCGTCGAAAGCAAAGTGATAAATATTAGGATGTTCTAATCCCAGGCGATGGAGATTCAGAGCAGAGTCTCTGCGGCCCAACGAAATTTTCTCACCAAGGTGGAAGTGATTCGGGATAACTGTCTGTTGGTTAATCAAGTGTTGGAGAATTTAACTTCTAGAGAAAGGGAAGTTGGAGCAGCACGGGTCACCTTTCAAGAGGCTGTGATAGCCACAAAAAATAAGGATTCGGGAAGTACTCCCAAGTTCACCATTTTGGAGCAGACCAGAGGAAACATCCTATTGAAAGAATGGGAGCAGAGCATCTCGAAAGGCAAGCTACAAGCCAAAAGGGTGACAAATTCCTTAGAAGAGGCCTTTAGTTCTATAGATGGTAATCTGCTAGGCCTGGATAGTGGAGGAAATGCCGAGGCATTGATTCAAATGAATATGGAAAAAATCTCGCTTGATATAAAGGAAAAAGAGGAAACAGATTCAGCCGAGATCTCACAAGTGACTATGGCAGACATAGTCCAAATAGACAAATGTATGATCAAACCAAGCGTGCAATTATGCACTATCGACATCATAGATAGACATATGGAAGACAGGTTGTCGCAATTAACCCGAGATTGTTACTCTTTTGAAGCCAATTGTCAAGCAGAACCGTCACGGTTGATATCTCGGTTGGTCAAGAGATGTGTCACCTATACTGAGCACGCACAAGGACAAGCTTCTAACACCAAGTAAAGACAGAAAAGGAGAAATGGAGTGATTTCTCTCCTCCCTATCATAACTAAAAAAATTTGCAACGATTAAGATTCCATCTCATTGTAAAATTGTATAAATATACCATAGAAAGAAGGAAACAGGGCTGGACCTTTTTGTGTCGATTGTAATAGAGTTTTTACATTTTGAGAGTTAATACAAAGCAAATCTGAAGATTCTCAATTCCGTCAGGACTGTGTTATGAGTTCGTTTTCTTGTATATCATATTTCGTTTCATTTCATATTCGTATCTGATGAATGCTTAGCTGTAATTTAGAACAACCTCTACTATAGCGAATGAATTTTGGTTTTCTAGATTGTTTACTGTTTTTCCTCTGTACCGGCTATCAGCAAGTGTAAGACCAGTCAACACCTTCATAATTCTATATATATTTTATGCTTCATCGGGTCACTTCTTTACATTTTTCTTCTTCTATTTATACGTGAGATTCTCCCTTGATAGGGGCCTTACTCGGTAGACAGCTAAATGTTTTTCTCCCACCTCATACATTTTATTAAGATATAACTCAGTTATGGGAAAGAGCCTTTGATTTTCACCCTTGTTTTATTCCTGAAACCGTAAACTCTCTTTTATACGACCAAATTGAGACAGCACTTAATTTCTCCCTTTGAGGTTTCCTTATTTTACTGTTCCTCCATGACTGTCCCTGTACCAACACAACCCAACATCGAACCCAGATTATCAAACCAAACCCACATTGCATTGAACCTTTTCGATACCATTCTTAAAACAGCCACCTCCCAGGTTGAACTCGAACGTTCATGAGCAGCGATTGAACATGATATTAACATCCAGGAACAGTTCATAGCTAGACAACGCCAACGTAGAAATCTTCCCTAGTTTCCCTTGCCAAAGGTTGACGTTTCTCTCTTCTCCACCCTTTACCCACTTTTGTATGCCTAGACGTTGTACTTCTAAGCCTTAAGTACAGACTCTGGAACAACAGGAAGAAAGAAAATTCAGCGACAGTAAAGGAAGAGAAGCTCTCTTGCAAACATTGCAAGAAAGAAAGGAACGATGATGAGCATTGCTAGAAATTGCACCTAGAGAAGAGAACGAAGTGGTTCAAAGAGATAAAAGGGAGGCAAACAATTGCAACAACAACATGGCCAACAGACTTGGGGTATGATTAAGGTGATGAGTCTAAAATCACAGCAGTTTATTTGACAGGTAAAATTGGTGATGGTTTTGATTCAAGAAGTAAATTGTTTCATATAAGGGTTGTAATGGAACATACTAAGATTGATACATTTGTGGATAGTGGATATCAATCTAACTTAATTTCAGAAAAAGTGGTTAGAAAATTGGAATTAAACACTAAGATGCATCACAAACCCTATTCACTAAATTGGATAAGCAAAGATCAAAAATTTCCCATAACAAAGCAATGTATCATAAAGTTTGTAATTACATCTAAGAATGTGGATGTAGTAACATGTGACATGGTGTCGCTAGAAACATGTGGAATGGTCATAGGAATCCCTTATTTATATGATTGCAAAGCAATCTTCTACATGGAACATAATCAATATCACTTAACTAAAGAAGGGACAGAATATGTTGTACATGCTCATCACATAAAAGAAAATCAATATCTTCTAACAATGGAACAATTAAAGAATGCAACTTAAGAAATAAATACACCTATAATTGTGCCAATTAAATTAGTTGATATTAAGAATGAAAATGAGATGGTTGTAGGATGGGAGTTCAATCATACTTTGCTTCAAGATAGGTTAATGTTGTGCAAGACCATCAAACATATTAGTTCAGTTTCAGTCATATTTCTGATGTTATCACTGCTAATGTTTTCTACATGGATGGTAGTGGATTCAGTAAGATGTGACCGAGTTCAAATGGCTAACAATATGCTTTCAGTCGTCATGGTTATTATGCAATTTATTAGGATGCGACAGGTGCACTGGACAGAGTTTAAAGACAAAGGACAAGTGGGGAGTCCTATCCCACAAAAAATCATGCATAAACTTAACCAAAGTCTTTTAAATATCAATTATGGATCAGATGTTCAAGAGGTATCAATCAACAAAGATCAATCGATAACAAAATTGGTATTAGATCAATTGGTATCAATCCTCCTTTGATATTCCTATGAAATATCAAAGAAGAATAAGAAGTAGAGCAAAAAGATCAGTAAGATTCATACTCTTGTTCTATTTGACAAAGAAAAGACAGTAAAACTCAGGGGGAGTATTTTGGTTATCAAATAAGAAATTAACTAGATTAGGTTTAAAAGACTTGATCACTACAAAATAGTATCACTACAAGTTGGTATCCAGAAGACTACTTATTTGAACACAAATATCCCAATGAACTAAGATAAGAAGTTAGTAAATTCTCAGGGGGAGAAAAATAGTCAGAGCCTCACTCTTGGTTATTGATGTCAAAGGGGGAGAGAAGCAAAAAAACAAATATCAACAGAAAAGAAAAAATTGGCATTAGATAGAAAAGGAGATCAGTGATAAGGGAAGCAAAGATACAAAATTATTTTGTTTTACATATATATTTCCCTCAATAACAAAGGGGGAGATTGTTGGCATTGTTGGTTACGTCTTGTCATTGATGGAAACATGAATCAGTCATGAACAAAGTTATACAACATGTATCAGTAATTAACAAAGTTATACATTTGGAATTTGTGTCAAGATGGCCAATAAGGTTTGTCCATGTGTAATGAAGGGTCATTGATGGAAAGAGAATGCAACATAGCAGCAAGGATAAAGTTTAGGAGAAAAAGTGTATGGTAAATTTCATCGATGTAATATTCGATCACTGCCAAGGATCGATGAAATTTGTTACATGTAAATTTTCCAAAGCTTAGAAGAGATAGTTATTTTGAAGTCACGTAGGAGATCAGGTTTTAGAAAGATAATTTTTATAGGTGGAAAACCTTTATAAAAATCAAGCAACTGGATTCATTCATCCAGAATTCATATGTAAATATGACCATTAGATCATAGAGGAAATATGTGTAAAGAAGGAGAGAATCGTGGTCATATGATTGAAGATTCGGGAGTGAATTAAACTGTCAGATCATGTAGGATGAACAATGGTCAAATTTAGAGATAACTACTTTGGATAAAATTACCCGAAGGAAAAATATTTTAGTCAAAGACGAAGTCCCGAAGTGGATATGATTCGTCTGATCTCAACAAAACTTTCGAGAGTAATATTGATCGTCCGATAAAAATAAAGTGGAAGGATAGGATAAGCAAGTCCAAGGCATGAAGTCCCTGATTAAAATCATCAAATAATCATCAATAAATATCTCATTCATTGGATTAAATCTGAGTATAACTGGTCAACCTCGACACTGACCACTTCAGTGAAAAGGAGGTTGAATTGAAGCAGAATTCCTGAAGCCTAAATTCATGAAGAAACGTCGACCATCTGATCTAAGGAACACTTCAGGAAATATACCGACTGTTGGATCGAGTAAACATGAAGTATAGGATAATAAAGGCCAAAGGCCCGAGATCTTGAAGAACTGAATTCCTGAAAATTGTTGGATCATGTTAAGATTCCTAGGTTAAAGAAGGAGTGTTAGATGAAGTCAAGTTACTCAAGGTTTATTCTTTGGGAATATCACTTCGAGAGAATTGGGAAGTGGGAAAAAGAAAATAACCTAAAGTCCCAAAGGTCAAAATGCATTTGGACCATCCAAGTGGAAGGATATCCTAAGAACTGAGGGTCCTTGGATCATCCATGACAGCAGTACCACGCGAGCAAGACATGTGGCACAATCAGATTGTGACAAGTGTTAAGGTCCAGTTGTCACTTTAGGTATATGAAAGTCATGAATATATGTGACACAAGGCATCCACTCAGTTAGTGCCACATCAACAGTGATGTCACAAACCATGTCACTCTGGGATTACTAACTTTGGGGATATCCAAGCCTGTGTTATCAGCTAATCGTCGAAGGTCAAAATCATGAAGTAAAGTTAATCGTTGATCTAATTCAGGACCATTCTTGATCATTGATCAAGCACAGTGGAAGGATAGAGTAAGAATAAATCTCAAAGTAACACTAACTGTTGATCTACTTCGAGAGCGTTCTCAATTGTTGATCAAGCATAGTGGAAGGATAGCGTAAGTGGAGGTGTTAACCAACAACAAGCGGTCATCACCACTTTATGATTTATTCAGTAGGTAATTAATCCAAAGGGATTGAACTATCTCAGAGTTTGAATATCTCGGAGTCCCAAATCTCTGAAGTTCTAGAGTAAATAACAAACGCCCATCTCAACATCCAATTAAAACATGATCGTTGATTTTGATAAGTGATTAAGCACATGTTTGGCTTAACACATGGCCACCATCTGTGGTCATATAGAAGTCCCAAAGTGAATGAGAATTGTCCACTCAATTGCATATTAATTCATGACCATCGATTTGTTTGAAGCCTCTGGATAAGTCAGGATTGTCCACCCAATGAAAGATTAATATTGATCGTCTGATCTACTAGTGAATATAGTATACGTACTTTGGAGAAATATACTCTGGAAGGATTGAATGACTGCAAAATACCAAAGTATCGAAGTACAAAGTACCGAAGAACCTGGTTCCAGCACTGGTCACGTGATAAAGTAAATAAGCTAAAGGGGATAGAAGTAATAATCCCTCGGACGCTTGAATACGGTCCTGCATAGAAGAATAGCGGCAGAAAAAGAAAGCACTAGGAAAAAATTCTTAAATGGATAGGCCCATGGTTTTTAGCTCGCGGTCATTTGAACACTGGGTTGAAAGAAGCGCCTCATATGGATTTAATTTATGTAAAGAACTCAAGTTCGGTAGAGTAATTCAACAGAGAATTAACACCATAACAATACAGAGAATCGGTAAAATATCGAATATGATCTGTTGACGAACAGAGGACGCAACAGAAGCATGGGAACGATATAATGAGTCGAATCATATATGTGATCAACTCATGAGGAAAAATGAACTGATACACAGTCATGATTAAAAGAGGTTTAAATCATGAGCATTATTTTATTTTTTTGTATCTAGCAGAATTGACAATTAGGTTGTCTCGTACTCGCGTGACATGAGGTCGTTTCCAACCAATACCACTATAACCTCTAGGCTCCATATGTATTCCCCTTCCTCAGGCATGGGTAAGTCAAGGGGATTTGAACTCGAAACCTCATCAAACATAACACTTCATATCACAGCACTTGCCAATTGAGTTGCCCCCCGGGGGCTCAAATCATGAGCATTATGAATAAATAATAAAAAGGAAAAATGATATTATTTAAAGTTTAATATTATCATTTAAATGAAAATGTACAATGGTTTAATATCAAAAGATGTGTTTCAAATTCACACCAGTTGGAAGACTATATAAACAGGAAATAATGGTGAGAAGAGAGTATCTTGGTGGATTAAATATATATGTATATATAATGGATTGAATGGAAGTTCATTCTATCATGTTGGTACATGTTTACAAGCTGAGTCTTGTTATGAGGGTTGTATTCCTCACATCTCAATTGGATCTGAGATCAACAAGCTGGGACTTGTTATGAGGGTCGGATTCCTCATTTCTCAGTTGGATCTAAGAACTACAACCTAGGTCTTGTATCAGAGAGATGGATCTCTCATATTCAGTTGAAATCAAAGATATTAAAGGATTGACTTTATATGTATTTATACAAGTTAAATAAATAAAATAAAGATATTATATCTACTTCTTACAGTTTGTGTTTTATATTTTTATGATTAATTAATTCAACTGCATATCTTTTTCAATTAATTTAGCTAATTTATGAAATTGTGAAGAGTAGCCAAAAGTTATAGACACTTATTCACCCCCCCCAAGTGTCAAGTGTACATTTCAACAGAATGATGTTAGTCTCTAGAATTTCTTAGATCATATGCTCAATATCACTCTTTTGTGCATATGGATACCTGTAAGGACTAATGTTAGGTGGTACACTCTTTGGTTGCAAATGAATAGCATGTTCATGATCTCAAACAGATGGAAGACCCTTAGGCATTTTTTTACACATCGAAATTCCTCACTTCGACAGTGTCACATTAGGCAAAACAAATTAGAGTAGAAAGAAGTCACTTGTTTCTTGCTGTTCATTGCAGGTATTGATTTGCGTCAGGAATTGTATCAAGATTGTGGGTAGGAGCAGCTAGGACAAACATCATAAATAGAGTACATCCTACTTTACCTTCTCCTCTCTTTTTCAATAAGAAAAATGATTTTATAGGAATGGTAGTGTCCAAATGATTTTTTTTGTATTTGTATAAGGGTCAATAATCCTAAGGAAATTTCACCTGTCTGCAGGGGAATATTTCCGTAACACATTTCACCAAATACCTTTGAATGATTGTTGATAAATATTTGAATATCTAATGGAGTAGAGGATATAGATGTTTGAACATCAAGGGATAACAATTTTACAATTACACCATGGTGCCCCTTTTGAGTAATTTTGGCATGCTATTAGAGCTTATCAACTTATATGGTTTCCCTTGGATACCTCTAAGATCAATTTCCTTTCCATCTAAGGAAAATCTCATGAAAATATCTCTAAAATTAAGGGTCATTGTTCCCAATTATTGTAACCATTGGACCCCTAATACAACATCATCACCACCCATTTGGATGACAATCATGGGACTATCCAAAAAAAAATACCCCGTATTCATATTAATACTATGGTACTTCCTAGAACAATTTATGGTACCTCCAAATACAATCATTACTTAAAACTATGGTGCTGGAAATGCAAAGTGATTGATATATTTTACTAAATTGTAATTGATGAAGATATGGGTAATACCATAATCAATCAACATTGATATCTTTTTATTTTTTTATGTATCCTTGTATATTGAAGTTTGGTGGAGTATTGATGTCATCCAATGCATGACAAGATATTGTTGGACTAATCTCTTCTAGATATAAATATTGTGATGGTTCCAATTCTTGATCTTCTCCCTCTTCACAGTTTATCTAGAATAATTTATTCTCATTGCATTTATGCCCCTTACTATAGTTTTTTCACAATTGAAACACAGCCCCTTTGCTCTTGTTTCATCCATTTATTGAGGTGTCAACCTTATTGGTTGAGGAAAAATTGTGTTATGAACCCAAAAAATATCTTTGATTCATGTGTATGCTCCAATGGTATAATTTTGAGTAGTCATATTCTTGGCTTGACTTTGACAAGAAAATTACATAACTTTGATAATGTTTGTAGGATGTATTAAGAAAATATTATGTTTAATGTATTATTTTAATCCACCCATGTAAACTTCCAAAAAATGTTCATCTGTAAATTTAAGAGTAACTTTGGGATTAGTAAACAAACCCAACTTCCATGAGATATATCTCGAAAATTATAATGATTCAAAATATGAAAAAAGTTTCACATATAATTTGCTATGTGATGCAGGAGCATCGCTCACTCTTCAAGCGAGCCAGCGTGGAGCGGAAGACAGCTGGACGGCGCCAGCACAAATTTTGAAACACCTTGATATTGTTGCGCCAAACATTAATGTATAGAGTTAATGAAGCGCACTTGTATATTGTAAATGGACCTTGAGCAGATAGCTCACGTCCTTAGGTAGATGAGGCATTTAATAGATTTAATGTAAAGTTAGATGATAATTTAATTCTAGATTTGATAGCTTTAGAGCTCGAGAGGGAAACGGGATATAGACACCCTCCATTGTACATTGTAACATTATCAAACATGAGCAAGAAGAGAAGAGCAGCAGAGAAGTGTATGAAGAACCTCCATGTACAGATATTGAATTAATGGAAAAGCTTTGATTCAATTCCATGGTTGTGTTATTCTCTGTGTATTTATGATGTTATGCTCATGAATGTTTGCTTTCTGTCATACATTTTCTTTTATATGTTGTGTATGTGATTTCATGGTTGAAGTGAAGTCTGGGAAAATAAGGAGTTAGTTTCAATTGTTTCTCTATCTTGAACCAGAGAATTCCTGCAATGAGTGCAGTTGAATTTGTCCCCAAGGAGTGCGTGACTGTAGGGTTCAAATAGGGATAAATTTTGTTGTAAGTTCTCAGAAGTGAAGATTTGGCACCAGAGCCATGCAAGGCGTGCACAGGCTGGATGAAGTCTCAGAGTTGCGATTCCAAATTGCTCCATGAGGGAGAACTTGTTGAAAGAGAAGCACAGTGGAGGCTTGGCAGATCATTTTGGACACGAAAAAACCTTTGCGAAGCTGAGCGAATCGTATTTTTGGCCAGGCATGCGAGCAGATGTCAAGAAGTTTTTTGACAGGTGCAGGATTTGTCAGCATGCGAAGAGAAGAAAACAGAATGCAGGTTTTTACCAGCCATTGCCCATACCAGAGAGGCCATGGGAGGCGATCAGCATGGATTTTATATTGGGTTTGCCAAGGATGCAGAGAGGTGTTGATTCCATCTTTTTGGTGGTGGACAGGTTTTCAAAAATGGCACATTTCGTACCATGCCATAAGACCAGTGATGCGACTCACATCGTGAATTTGTTTTTAAAGGAGATCATTCGACTCCATGGATTGTCAGGAAGCATTGTTTCAGACAGGGATACAAAATTCATAGGTCATTTTTGGAGGACGCTATGGAAGAATCTAGGAACTAACTTGGCATTTAGTTCTGCTTATCACCCGCAGACAGATGGGCAAACAGAGGTTGTGAACAAGAGTCTGGGGGATTTATTGAGAAGCCTGGTGACAGAGCACCACAGCAGCTGGGACAATGTGTTGCCACAGGCAGAGTTTGTGTACAATGATTCGGTGAACTGAAGCATAGGAAGAAGTCCATTTCAGGTTGTATATGGGATGTACCCGAGAGGAGTTTCTGAATTGCGAGATTCAGAACAGACTGCGACTAGCAGTGCTAGTGCAGAGGAATTCGTTGAGGTGATGCAGGAACTTCATAGTCAGGTGAAGCAACGACTGATGAAATCAACCCAGGAGTATAAGCGCAGGGCAGATCAGCATCGGAGGCAACTTCAGTTTGAATTTGGTGATCTAGTTCTGGCACACTTGAGGAAAGAGAGGTTCCCAAGGGGAACATACAATAAACTCAAGATGAAGAAAATCGGACCATGCAGAGTCCTGAAGAAATTTGGATAGAATGCATATGAGATTGAAATTTGGAGAGTTGTGATTCCAAATTTCTCCATGAGGGAGAACTTGTTGAAAGAGAAGCACAGTGGAGGCTTGGCAGATCATTTTGGACACGACAAAACCTTTGCGAAGTTGAGCGAATCATATTTTTGGCCAGGCATGCGAGCAGATGTCAAGAAGTTTGTTGACAGGTGCAGGATTTGTCAGCATGCGAAGGGAAGAAAACAGAATGCAAGTTTTTACCAGCCATTGCCCATACCAGAGAGGCCATGGGAGGCGATCAGCATGGATTTTTTATTTGGTTTTCCAAGGATGCAGAGAGGTGTTGATTCCATCTTTGTGGTGGTGGACAAGTTTTCAAAAATGGCACATTTCGTACCATGTCAGAAGACCAGCGATGCGACTCACATCGCGATTTTTTTTTTAAAGGAGATCATTCGACTCCATGGATTGTCAGGAAGCATTGTTTCGGACAGGGATACAAAATTCATAGGTCATTTTTGGAGGATTCTATGGAAGAAGCTAGGAACTAACTTGGCATTTAGTTCTGCTTATCACCCGCAGACAGATGGGCAAACAGAGGTTGTGAACAGGAGTCTGGGGGATTTATTGAGAAGCCTGGTGACAGAGCACCACAGTAGCTGGGCCAATGTATTGCCACAGGCAGAGTTTGTGTACAATGATTCGGTGAACTGAAGCACGGGAAGGAGTCCATTTCAGGTTGTATATGGGATGCAGCCGAGAGGAGTTTCTGAATTGTGAGATTCAGAACAGACTGCGACTAGCAGTGCTAGTGCAGAGGAATTCGCTAAGGCGATGCAGGAACTTCACAGTCAGGTGAAGCAACGACTGATGAAATCAAGCCAGGAGTATAAGCGCAGGGCAAATCAGCATCGGAGGCAAATTCAGTTTGAATTTGGTGATCTAGTTCTGGAACACTTGAGCACAGAGAGGTTCCCAAGGGGAACATACAATAAACTCAAGATGAATAAAATCGGACCATGCAGAGTCCTGAAGAAATTTGGAGAGAATGCATATGATATTGAGTTACCGGATGGCATCAGGATATCTCCAATATTTAATGTTTCATATTTATACCGATATAGAGCTGGAGAGGCAGAGACTAGAACTGAGGAGCCAGTGATCCAGTGGATGAAGCAATTACCAGTAGCAGAAAAGCCACAGATGGAGTGCATACTGGACAAGCGAGTGGGTAAGAGGACTAGGAGAAAAGAATACTTCGAGTATCTGGTCAAGTGGAAGAATGACCCAGTGGAGGATGTCAGCTGGGAGACCGAAGCGATGATACAGAAGCATGGGCAGACCATGCAGGAGCTCATGGACAGGAGTCCATGAAAATTTTCAGGCGAGGGAGTATGATGCAGGAGCATCGCTCACTCTTCAAGCGAGCCAGCGTGGAGCGGAAGACAGCTGGACAGCGCCAGCACAAATTTTGAAACACCTTGATATTGTTGCGCCAAACATTAATGTATAGAGTTAATGAAGCGCACTTGTATATTGTAAATGGACCTTGAGTGGATAGCTCACATCCTTAGGTAGATGAGGCATTTAATAGATTTAATGTAAAGTTAGATGAGAATTTAATTCCAGATTTGATAGCTTTAGAGCTCGAGAGGGAAACGGGATATAGACACCCTCCTTTGTACATTGTAACATTATCAAACAGCAGCAAAAAGAGAAGAGCAACAGAGAAGTGTATGAAGAACCTCCATGTATAGATATTGAATTAATGGAAAAGCTTTGATTCAATTCCATGGTTGTGTTATTCACTGTGTATTTCTGATGTTATGCTCATGAATGTTTTCTTTCTGTCATACATTTTCTTTTATATGCTGTGTATGTGATTTCATGGTTGAAGTGAAGTCTGGGAGAATAAGGAGTTATTTTCAATTGTTTCTCTATCTTGAACCAGACAATTCCTGCAATGAGTGCAGTTGAATTTGTCCGCAATGCGTGACTGCAGGGTTCAAATAGGGAGAACTTTTGTTGTAAGTTCTCAGAAGTGCAGATTTGGCACCAGAGCCATGCAAGGCGTGCGCAAGCTGGACGAAGTCTCAGAGTTGCGATTCTAAGCAAAGAGAGTTAAGACTACTGCTGCAGGTTAGTGCACAGAGTCGAAGAACTTCAACACTGAGCAGTTGTTGAAGGTTTGTCGCAAGGAGTGCCTGCAAAGAAGTTCTCAAAAGGACGTGAGAAGTCGAGAACAAGCTCAGGAGGAGTAGGCGTTCAAATTCGTCGAAGGATTTCACAAAGAGGCTGCGCATCAAAGTGTTCGAGCAGGTGCTGAAACTTTGTGTGCAGGGTGACAAGTTTCGTGGAGGAGCATCTCGTCATTTCGGGGATTTCATCGGGAAGAAGGGACAGTCAGAATTTCTCCGAGGAAAGTCACGAGAATCCGAGGGCCGTTGGATCTTGCGGAAGCTACAGTGCAAGCGTGGAGCAGTTCGAAGCTCAGAAGGGCAGGAGCCGTTGATCGAAATCACGAGGAGCGTGGATTCTATTCACGGATCGGCATATCATGAGTTCGTGAGGTAAGACTCCAATCTTACACAACGGAAGTTGCGAGAGTTGTGAGGTGTGACATCCCGACGGTGACGTAGGCTGTGTGGGACCCCTAAAGTGAGTGGAAGACAGGTGGCCAAGATTGGGGAATCTTGGGAGATCGGGGCTCGTGAGTTGGAAGCCCAAATATTTGGAGGTTCAAGTCACGAGGCGCGCGGGTCCGAAGATGCGACAGGAAAATATTGGCGTTTCGAAACATCGGATCTCGGGGATCCGAGGACTTAGTGTTCAACTGCTGAACTCGCAAAGTTACGAGCGTCGATCCTTCGAAAGGAAGAAGAGCGGATTGAGAGCCGAAGAGAACCTGTGGGGTGTAGATTTCCCGATAGGGAAGTAGAAGAACCGTTGAGTTCTTCGGGCCGAGGGGAAGAGAAGGTCCTGGAAGAGGCGATCGTGCTCCGGTGAGGGTGCGGTGCCGTCAAAGTGGTATCAGAGCAGGAGTAACTCTTTGTTTTCTGTAGCAGAGAAGAGAAGACATCATGCCACCGAGAAGAGAAAGACAATCACCTGATCCCGAAGATAGGGAGCTGCGAAGAAGAGGTAGGCCGGCAGGAAATCCAGAAATGGAGTGGCAGATGAGAGATCTCCAAGCAAGGCTTGAGGAGATGGAGACATCACAAAGATGCAGAGTTGGTGCTGGGGATCTTAGTGATTCTGAGGTTGAAGAGGAAGTTGGACATAAATAAGAGGTCACAGCAGAGGACGTATCAACCGAGCGGTTGATCAAAGCCATCGCCAAGATGGGTGCGAAGGAGAAAATGGACATTCCAGTCTACGAAGGAAGTATGGATACAGAAGAGCTACTGGATTGGATCCGAGCTCTTGACACATACTTCAATTATGAAGATGTGGAAGAAGATAAGAAAGCCAAGCATGCGGTTACGCACTTGAAAGGACATGCAGCATTATGGTGGGACGAGCTACAGATTGATAGGTGCTGCAAAGGCAAACAAAAGATCAAGAGTT
The DNA here is from genome assembly GCA_032191745.1 of Picea mariana. Lineage (NCBI taxonomy): Eukaryota > Viridiplantae > Streptophyta > Pinopsida > Pinales > Pinaceae > Picea > Picea mariana. The sequence goes on from JASDQU010105126.1 coordinate 147,553, forward strand.
GGGATCGAATGATCACGAAGATGAAGGTGAAGTTCATCCCCAGAGATTACCAAATTACTCTGTTCAGGTCAATGCAGAACCTGAGACAAAAACTGATGACAGTCAAGGAATATACTAAAGAGTTTTATCGACTGAACATCAGAGCAGGTCATCGGGAGAGCGATGATGAGAAGGTCGCCAGATATCTGAATGGCTTAAGGTATGACATTCAGGATGAGTTAAGCATGCTAACGATCAAGACGATGGAAGATGCTTACCAATTTTCTCTAAAAGTCGAAGAGAAGCTGAGCCGAAAGCAAGGTCAGTGAGGGCGAGGCAGGAGTCAGCCCAGAGTCAAGGCAGTTTCCCAGGAGAAATTTCAGAAGCCCAAGGAGGAATGGAAGAAACCTCAGGGTAAAGCTGAAAAAGGTGGAACCTCACAGAGGCATCCATATGTTGAGCCGAGAGGGTAGCAAAATGATCAGCAGGGAGATTACGCTGATGCAAACACTCTTCCTTGTACTAGAGGTCGAGGTAGAGGAAGAGGAGGAGTTATCACATGTTTCACATGTGGGAAGAATGGGCACAAGTCTTATGAGTGTCCAGAGAAAAAGAAAGATAGAAGAGAAGCTCACATCACAGAGGCGCAGAGGTGTGATGCTGAGAACGAAGATGCAGACGGCGGAAGATCGCTTGGGATGCATAAAGTTCTTTTGACACCCGAGAAGGAGGTGGAGGATACAGCTCAGAGGACCAGACTGTTCAGAACTGCATGCAAGACCAAGGACTGGAAATGCAAGGTTATTGTGGACAGCGGAAGCACAGACAATCTCGTTTCAATCGAGATGGTGGAGAAACTAGAGCTGGAGACAACTGATCACCCGAGTCCATATAAAGTTTCATGGCTACAGAAGGGACATCAGGTGAGTGTCACTAAACAGTGTTTAGTTGAATTCAAGATCGGGGGATATAATGATAAAATCTTGTGTGATGTTATTCCCATGGATGTATGTCATTTATTGCTGGGTAGACCATGGCAATATGACAGAAATGTGGTTCATGATGGGAGAATGAACACGTATACCCTGGAAAAAAATGGGAGAACACACAGATTGCTTCCAATAAAAGATAAAGAGGTAAAACCGGAAGTAAACAGCACAATACTTCTCATGAGTGGGAAGGAACTTCTTACAGAGGTTGAGAAGAATGAAGATCCACAATTCTTTGTTGTCAGAAAGCCGAGGATTGTTCTGACCAGCACAAGAGTGGATGATTTGCCAGATGAGATTCAGGAACTGCTGGAAGAGTTCGCTGACATCATCGTGGAGGAATTACCTCATTAATTGCCACCAATGAGGAGTGTGAGTGACCATATAGACCTCATACCAGGGGCGAGTTTACCAAACAAAGCCGCATACAGATTGACGCCGCAAGAGAATGAAGAGGTCAAGAAGCAAGTCCAGGATTTGATGGACAAAGGATTGGTCAGAGAGAGCCTGAGTCCATGTGCCATGCCAACGGTACTAAGTCCAAAGAATGATGGTGGATGGAGAATGTGTACTGATTCAAGAGCGATAAACAAGATAACCATCAGGTACAGGTTTCCACTGCCAAGAATGGATGATCTGATGGATTGCCTGAGTGGGGTGAATTATTTTTCAAAGATTGATCTGAAGAGCGGATATCACCAGATTCGCATGAGGGAAGGTGATGAATGGAAGACCGCATTCAAGACAAATGAAGGTTTGTACGAATGGCTGGTCATGTCGTTTGGCTTGACAAATGCGTCGAGCACATTCATGAGGCTGATGAATGAAGTCCTGAGGGATTTCATCGGGAAGTTTTTCGTCGTATATCTGGATGATATACTGATTTTTAGCAAGACGAAGGCTAAACATTTGAAGCATTTAGCCATTGTGATGAGGAAGCTACAGCAGGAGAAGCTGTTGATCAACATGAAGAAGTCCTCATTCATGAAGACAGAGCTCATTTATTTGGGGTTTGTCATATCGGCTAATGAGTTGAAGATGGATCCAGAGAAGGTGGAAGTGATTAAAATTTGTCCATCACCGAGAAATATTTTTGAGGTGAGAAGTTTCCATTGTTTGGCTAGTTTCTACCGAAAGTTCATCAGGAATTTCAGTGGAATTAGCACAGAAATGATGGATACAATGAAGAAGCGGCATAAGACTTTTCACTGGATAGCAGAGGCTGAGAAGAGCTTCAATCTGTTGAAGCGGAAGATCACAGAGAAACCAGTGTTGGTGTTGCCAGATTTTCAGAAGACATTTCAGGTGAAATGTGATGCAAACGGGTATGCCATAGGAGCGGTCTTGAGTCAAGAAGATAGATCGATTGCATATTCAAGCGAGAAGTTGGATGAAGAAAAGCTTAAATACTCCACGTATGACAAAGAATTTTATGCTATCATACAGGCATTGAAGAAGTGGAGGCATTACTTGATCCCAAAAGAGTTTGTATTATATAGTGATAATCATGCATTGCAGTTTGTGAGTCAACAGGAAAAGTTGAATCAAAAACATGCAAAATGGGTAGAGTATATGCATAATTTTACATTTGTAATTAAACACATTTCAAGAACTGCTAACAAAGTGGTTGATGCTTTGAGCAGGAAATGTTTGTTGCTGCAGGAATTCCAAGTCAAAACATTGGGTTTTGAAAATCTCAGGGACATGTACGCAGGAGATGCAGATTTTGCAGAAGCATATGAATCAGCTGAGAATCCAGTTTTCAGAGATCAGAGTCCATGGATAGATTACCTGATCTAGGAAGGATTGTTGTTCAGAGGAAATCAGATGTGTATTCCAAATTGCTCCATGAGGGAGAACTTGTTGAAAGAGAAGCACAGTGGAGGCTTGGCAGGTCATTTTGGACACGACAAAACCTTTGCGAAGCTGAGAAAATCGTATTTTTGGCCAGGCATACGAGCAGATGTCAAGAAGTTTGTTGACAGATGCAGGATTTGTCAGCATGCGAAGGGAAGAAAATAGAATGCAGGTTTTTACCAGCCATTGCCCATACCAGAGAGGCCATGGGAGGCGATCAGCATGGATTTTGTATTGGGTTTGCCAAGGACGCAGAGAGGTGTTGATTCCATCTTTGTGGTGGTGGACAGGTTTTCAAAAATGGCACATTTCATACCATGCCAAAAGACCAGCGATGCGACTCACATCGCGAATTTGTTTTTCAAGGATATCATTCGACTCCATGGATTGCCAAGAAGCATTGTTTCGGACAGGGATACAAAATTCATAGGTCATTTTTGGAGGACGCTATGGAAGAAGCTAGGAACTTACTTGGCATTTAGTTCTTCTTATCACCTGTAGACAGATGGGCAAACAGAGGTTGTGAACATGAGTCTGGGGGATTTATTGAGAAGCCTGGTGACAGAGCACCACAGCAGCTGGGACAATGTGTTGCCACAGGCAAAGTTTGCGTACAATGATTCGGTGAACCGAAGCACAGGAAGGAGTCCACTTCAGGTTGTATATGGGATACAGCTGAGAGGAGTTTCTAAATTGCGAGATTCAGAATAGACTTCGACTAGCAGTGCTAGTGCAGAGGAATTCGCTGAGGCGATGCAGGAACTTCACAGTCAGGTGAAGCAACGACTGATGAAATCAAGCTAGGAGTATAAGCGCAGGGTAGATCAGCATCGGAGGCAACTTCAGTTTGAAGTTGGTGATCTAGTTCTAGCACACTTGAGGAAAGAGAGGTTCGCAAGGGGAACATACAATAAACTCAAGATGAAGAAAATCGGACCATGCATAGTCCTGAAGAAATTTGGAGAGAATGCATATGAGATTGAGTTACCGGATGGCATCGGGATATCTCCGATATTTAATGTTTCAGATTTATACCCATATACAGCTGGAGAGGCAGATACTGGAACTGAGGAGCTAGTGATCCACTGGACAAAGCAATTACCAGTAGCAGAAAATCCGTAGATGGAGTGCATACTGGACAAGCGAGTGGGTAAGAGGACCAGGAGAAAAGAATACTTTGAGTATCTGGTCAAGTGGAAGAATCACCCAGTGGAGGATGCCAGCTGGGAGACCGAAGTGATGATACAGAAGCATGGGCAGACCGTGCAGGAGCTCATGGACAGGAGTCCATGAAAATTTTCAGGCGAGGGAGTATGATGCAAGAGCATCGCTCACTCTTCAAGCGAGCCAGCGTGGAGCGGAAGACAGTTGGACAGCGCCAGCACAAATTTTGAAACACCTTGATATTGTTGCGCCAAACATTAATGTATAGAGTTAATGAAGCGCACTTGTATATTGTAAATGGACCTTGAGTGGATAGCTCACGTCCTTAGGTAGATGAGGAATTTAATAGATTTAATGTAAAGTTAGATGAGAATTTAATTCTAGATTTGATAGCTTTAGAGATCGAGAGGGAAACATGATATAGACACCCTCCTTTGTACATTGTAACATTATCAAACAGGAGCAAGAAGAGAAGAGCAACAGAGAAGTGTATGAAGAACCTCCATGTACAGATATTGAATTAATGGAAAAGCTTTGATTC
>JASDQU010105126.1:152223-162539 GCA_032191745.1 Picea mariana
GAATGCAGGGTTCAAATAGGGAGAACTTTTGTTGTATGTTCTCAGAAGTGCAGATTTGGCACCAGAGCCGTTCCAGGCGTGCGCAGGCTGGACGAAGTCTCAGAGTTGCGATTCTGAGCAAAGAGAGTTAAGAATGCTGCTGCAGGTTAGTGCGTAGAGTCGAAGAACTTCAACACTGAGCAGTTGTTGAAGGTTTTCCGCAAGGAGTGCGCGCAAAGAAGTTCTCAAAAGGACGTGAGAAGTCGAGAACAAGCTCAGGAGGAGTAGGCGTTCAAATTCGTCGAAGGATTTCACAAAGAGGCTTCACATCGAAGTGTTCGAGCAGGTGCTGAAACTTTGTGTGCAGGGTGACGAGTTCCGTGGAGGAGCATCTCGTCATTTCGGGGATTTCATTGAGAAGAACGAACAGTCGGAATTTCTCCGAGGAAAGTCGCAAGAATTCGAGGGCCGTTGGATCTTGCGGAAGCTACAGTGCAAGCGTGGAGCAGTTCGAAGCTCAGAAGGGCAGGAGTCGTCGATCGAAATCACGAGGAGCATGGATTCTATTCGTGGATCGGCATATCGGGAGTTCGTGAGGTAAGACTCCAACCTTACACAATGGAAGTTGCGAGAGTTGCGAGGTGCGACATCCCGATGGTGATGTAGGTCGTGTGGGACCCCTAAAGTGAGTGGAAGATAGGTGGCCAAGATTGGGGAATCTCGCAAGATTGGGGCTCGTGAGTTGGAAGCCCAAATATTTAGAGGTTCAAGTCGCGAGGCACGTAGGTCCAAAGACGCGAAAGGAAAATATCGGCGTTTCAGAACATCGGATCTCAGGGATCCAAGGACTTAGTGTTCAACTGCTGAACTCGCGAAGTCGCGAGCGCCGATCCTTCGAAAGGAAGAAGAGCAGATCGAGAGCCGAAGAGAACCTGTGGGGTGTATATTTCCCGATAGGGAAGTAGAAGAACCGTTGAGTTCTTCGGGCCGAGGGGAAGAGAAGGTCCAAGAAGAGGCGATCGTGCTCCGGTGAGGGTGCAGTGCCGTCAGAGTGGTATCAGAGCGAGAGTAACTCTTTTTTTTCTGTAGCAGAGAAGAGAAGACATCATGCCACCAAGAAGAGAAAGACAATCACCTGATCCCGAAGATAGGGAGGTGCGAAGAAGAGGTAGGCCGGCAGGAAATCCATAAATGGAGCGGCAGATGAGAGATCTCCGAGCAAGGCTTGAGGAGATGGAGACAACACAAAGACACGTAGTTGGTGCTGGAGATCTTAGTGATTTCGAGGTTGAAGAGGATGCTAGACATGAAGAAGAGGTCACAGCAGAGGACGTATCAACCGAGCGGTTGATCAAAGCCATCGCTAGGATGGGTGCGAGGGCGAAAATGGACATTCCAATCTACGAAGGAAGTCTAGATGCAGAAGAGCTACTGGATTGGATCCAATCTCTTGACACATACTTCGATTATGAATATGTGGAAGAAGATGAGAAAGTCAATCACGCGGTTACGCGCTTGAAAGGACATGCATCATTTTGGAGGGATGAGCTACAGGCTGATAGGCGTTGCAAAGGCAAACAAAAGATCAAGAGTTGGGATCGAATGATCGCAAAGATGAAGGCGAAGTTCATCCCAAGAGATTATTAAATTACTCTGTCTAGGCGAATGCAGAACCTGAAACAGAAACTGATGACAGTCAAGGAATATACTAAAGAGTTCTATCGACTGAACATCAGAGCAGGTCATCGGGAGAGCGATGATGAGAAGGTTGCCAGATATCTGAATGGCTTAAGGTATGACATTCAGGATGAGTTAAGCATGCTAACCATTAGGACAGTGGAAGATGCTTACCAATTGGCTCTGAAAGCCGAAGATAAGCTGAGCCGAAAGAAAGGTCAGCGAGGGTGAGGCAGGAGTCAGCCCAGAGGCAAGGTAGTTGCCCAGGAAAAATTTCAGAAGCCCAAGGAGGAATGGAAGAAACCTCAGGGTAAAGCTGAAAAAGGTGGAACCTCACAGAGGCAGCCATATGTTGAGCCGAGAGGGCAGCAAAATGATCAGCGGGGAGATTATGCCGATGCAAACACTCTTCCTCGTACTAGAGGTCGAGGTAGAGGAAGAGGAGGAGTTATCACATGTTTCACATGTGGGAAGAATGAGCACAAGTCTTATGAGTGTCCATAGAAAAAGAAATATACAAGAGAAGCTCACATCACAGAGGCACAGAGGCGTGATGCTGAGAATGAAGATGCAGACGGCGGAAGATCGCTTGGGATGCATAAAGTCCTTTTGACAACCGAGAAGGAGGTGGAGGATACAGCTCAGAGGACTAGCCTGTTCAGAACCGCATGCAAGACCAAGGACTAGAAATGCAAGGTTATTGTGGACAGTGGAAGCACAGACAATCTCATTTCAACCGAGATGGTGGAGAAACTAGAGCTGGAGACAACTGATCACCCGAGTCCATATAAAGTTTCATGGCTACAGAAGGGACATCAGGTGAGTGTCACTAAACAATGTTTAGTTGAATTCAAGATCGGGGGATATAATGATAAAATCTTGTGTGATGTTATTCCCATGGATGTATGTCATTTATTGATGGGTAGACCATGGAAATATGACAGAAATGTGGTTCATGATGGGAGAATGAACACGTATACCCTGGAAAAAAATGGGAGAACACACAGATTGCTTCCAATAAAAGATAAAGAGGTAAAACCGGAAGTAAACAGCACAATACTTCTCATGAGTGGGAAGGAACTTCTTACAGAGGTTGAGAAGAATGAAGATCCACAATTCTTTGTTGTCAGAAAGTCGAGGATTGTTCTGACCAGCACAAGAGTGGATGATTTGCCAGATGAGATTCAGGAACTGTTGCAAGAGTTCGTTGAAATCATCGTGGACAAATCACCTCATTCGTTGCCACCAATGAGGAGTGTGAGTCACCATATAGACCTCATACCAGGGGTGAGTTTTCCAAACAAAGCCGCGTACAGATTGACACTGCAAGAGAATGAAGAGGTCAAGAAGCAAGTCCAGGATTTGATGGACAAAGGATTGGTCAAAGAGAGCCTGAGTCCGTGTGTCATGCCAACGGTACTAAGTCTGAAGAAGGATGGTGGATGGAGAATGTGTACCGATTCAAGAGCGATAAACAAGATAACCATCAGGTACAGGTTTCCACTGCCGAGAATGGATGATCTGATGGATTGCCTGAGCGGGGCGAATTATTTTTCAAAGATTGATCTGAAGAGAGAATATCACCAGATTCGCATGAGGGAAGGTGATGAATAGAAGACCACATTAAAGACAAATGAAGTTTTGTACGAATGGTTGGTCATGCCATTTGGCTTGACAAATGCACCGAGCACATTCATGAGGCTGATGAATGAAGTCCTGAGGGAGTTCATCAGGAATTTTGTCGTCGTATATCTGGAGGATATACTGATTTTTAGCAAGACGAAGGCTGACCATTTGAAGCATTTAACCATTGTGATGAGGAAGCTACAGTAGGAGAAGCTGTTGATCAACATGAAGAAGTCCTCATTCATGAAGACAGAGCTCATTTATTTGGGGTTTGTCATATCGGCTAATGAGTTGAAGATGGATCCAGAGAAGGTGGAAGTGATTAAAAATTGGCCATCACCGAGAAATATTTTCGAGGTGAGAAGTTTCCATGGTTTGGCTAGTTTCTACCGAAAGTTCATCAGGAATTTCAGTGGAATTAGCACAGCAATGATGGATACAGTGAAGAAGCGGCATAAGACTTTTCACTGGACAGCAGAGGCTGAGAAGAGCTTCAATCTGTTGAAGCGGAAGATCACAGAGCAACCAGTGTTAGTGTTGCCAGATTTTCAAAAGACATTTCAGGTGAAATGTGATGCAAGCGGGTATGCCATAGGAGCGGTCTTGGGTCAAGAAGACAGACCGGTTACATATTTCAGCGAGAAGTTGGATGAAGCAAAGCTGAAATACTCCACGTATGACAAAGAATTTTATGCTATCATACAGGCATTGAAGAAGTGGAGGCATTACTTGATCCCAAAAGAGTTTGTATTATATAGTGATAATCATGCATTGCAGTTTGTGAGTCAACAGGAAAAGTTGAATCAGAAATATGCAAAATGGGTAGAGTATATGCATAATTTTACACTTGTAATTAAACACATTTCAGGAACTGCTAACAAAGTGGTTGATGCTTTGAGCAAGAAATGTTTATTGCTGCATGAATTCCGAGTCAAAACATTGGGTTTTGAAAATCTTAGGGACATGTATGCAGGAGATGCGGATTTTGCAGTAGCGTAGGAAGCAGCTGAGAATCCAGTTCTCAGAGATCAGAGTCCGTGGATAGATTACCTGATCCAAGAAGGATTGTTGTTCAAAGGCAATCAGCTGTGTATTCCAAATTGCTCCATGAGGGAGAACTTGTTGAAAGAGAAGCACAGTGGAGGCTTGGAAGATCATTTTGGACACGACAAAACCTTTGCGAAGCTGAGGGAATCGTATTTTTGGCCAGTCATGCGAGAAGATGTCAAGAAGTTTGTTGACAGGTGCAGGATTTGTCAGCATGCAAAGGGAAGAAAACAGAATGCAGGTTTTTATCAGCCATTGCCCATACGAGAGAGGCCATGGGAGGCGATCAGCATGGATTTTGTATTGGGTTTGCCAAGGACGCAGAGAGGTGTTGATTCCATCTTTGTGGTGGAGGACAGGTTTTCAAAAATGGCACATTTCGTACCATGCCAGAAGACCAGCGATGCGACTCACATCGCGAATTTGTTTTTAAAGGAGATCATTCGACTCCATGGATTGTCAGGAAGCATTGTTTCGAACAGGGATACAAAATTCATAGGTCATTTTTGGAGGACGCTATGGAAGAAGCTAGGAACTAACATGGCATTTAGTTCTGCTTATCACCCGCAGACAGATGGGCAAACAGAGGTTGTGAATAGGATTCTGGGGGATTTATTGAGAAGCCTGGTGACAGAGCACCACAGTAGCTGGGACAATGTGTTGCCACAGGCAGAGTTTGTGTACAATGATTCGGTGAATTGAAGCACAGGAAGGAGTCCATTTCAGGTTGTATATGGGATGCAGCCGAGAGGATTTTTTGAATTGCGAGATTCAGAACAGACTGTGACTAGCAGTGCTAGTGCAAAGGAATTCGCTGAGGCAATGCAGGAACTTCAGAGTCAGGTGAAGCAACGAATGATGAAATCAAGCCAGGAGTATAAGCGCAGGGCAGATCAGCATCGGAGGCAACTTCAGTTTGAATTTGGTGATCTAGTTCTGGCACACTTGAGGAAAGAGAGGTTCCCAAGGGGAACATACAATAAACTCAAGATGAAGAAAATCGGACCATGCAGAGTCCTGAAGAAATTTGGAGAGAATGCATATGAGATTGAGTTACCGGATGGCATCGGGATATCTTCGATATTTAATGTTTCGGATTTATACCCATATAGAGCTGGAGAGGCAGAGACTGGAACTGAGGAGCCAGTGATCCAGTGGACGAAGCAATTACCAGTAGCATAAAATCCGCAGATGGAGTGCATACTGGACAAGCGAGTGGGTAATAGGACTAGGAGAAAAGAATACTTCGAGTATCTGGTCAAGTGGAAGAATCACCCAGTGGAGGATGCCAGCTGGGAGACCGAAGCGATGATACAGAAGCATGGGCAGACCGTGCAGGAGCTCATGGACAGGAGTCCATGAAAATTTTCAGGCGAGGGAGTATGATGCAGGAGCATCGCTCACTCTTCAAGCAAGCCAGCGTGGAGCGAAAGACAGCTGGACAATGCCAACACAAATTTTGAAACACCTTGATATTGTTGCGCCAAACATTAATGTATAGAGTTAATGAAGCGCACTTGTATATTGTAAATGGACCTTGAGCGGATAGCTCACGTCCTTAGGTAGATGAGGCATTTAATAGATTTAATTTAAAGTTAGATGAGAATTTAATTCTAGATTTGATAGCTTTAGAGCTCGAGAGGGAAACGGGATATAGACACCCTCCTTTGTACATTGTAACATTATCAAATAGGAGCAAGAAGAGAAGAGCAGCAGAGAAGTGTATGAAGAACCTCCATGTACAGATATAGAATTAATGGAAAAGCTTTGATTCAATTCCATGGTTGTGTTATTCTCTGTGTATTTATGATGTTATGCTCATGAATGTTTGCTTTCTGTCATACATTTTCTTTTATATGTTGTGTATGTGATTTCATGGTTGAAGTGAAGTTTGGGAGAATAAGGAGTTAGTTTCAATTGTTTCTCTATCTTGAACCAGAGAATTCCTGCAATGAGTGCAGTTGAATTTTTCCGCAAGGAGTGCGTGACTACAGGGTTCAAATAGGGAGAACTTTTGTTGTAAGTTCTCAGAAGTGCAGATTTGGCACTAGAGCCATGCAAGGCGTGCGCAATCTGGACGAAGTCTCAGAGTTGCGATTCTGAGCAAAGAGAGTTAAGACTACTGCTGCAGGTTAGTGCGCAGAGTCGAAGAACTTCAACATTGAGCAGCTGTTGAAGGTTTGCCGCAAGGAGTGCGTGCAAAGAAGTTCTCAAAAGGACGTGAGAAGTCGAGAACAAGCTCAGGAGGAGTAGGCGTTCAAATTCGTCGAAGGATTTCACAAAGAGGCTGTGCATCGAAGTGTTCAAGCAGGTGCTGAAACTTTGTGTGCAGGGTGACGAGTTCCGTGGACGAGCATCTCGTCATTTCGGGGATTTCATCGGGAAGAATGGACAGTCAAAATTTCTCCGAGGAAAGTCACGAGAATCCGAGNGGAGCAGTTCGAAGCTTAGAAGGGTAGGAGCCGTCGATCGAAATCACGAGGAGCATGGATTCTATTCGCGAATCGGCATATCGGGAGTTCGTGAGGTAAGACTCCAACCTTACACAATGGAAGTTGCGAGAGTTGCGAGGTGCGACATCCCGACGGTGACGTAGGCCGTGTGGGACCCCTAAAGTGAGTGGAAGACAGGTGGCCGAGATTGGGGAATCTCGCGAGATCGAGGCTCGTGAGTTGGAAGCCCAAATATTTGGAGGTTCAAGTCGCGAGGCGCGCGGGTCCGAAGACGCGACAGGAAAATATCGACGTTTCGGAACATTGGATCTTGGGGATCCGAGGACTTAGTGTTCAACTGCTGAACTCGCGAAGTCGCGAGCGCCGATCCTTCGAAAGGAAGAAGAGAAGATCGAGAGCCGAAGAGAACCTGTGGGGTGTAGATTTCCCGATAGGGAAGTAGAAGAACCGTTGAGTTCTTCGAGCCGAGGGGAAGAGAAGGTCCTGGAAGAGGCGATCATGCTCTGGTGAGGGTGCGGTGTCGTCACTATGGCTCCTTAAGATTCTAAATATTTCAAAGTTTGAAACTTCACAGAAAAGAAGTTACAACAAAAAATCCAATATGACTCTTTTACAATTGATTTTAGGATTAGTCTCAATCCTAGTCTTCTATGGACTATATCTTCAAACGTATAGCGACATAGAACCTAGAATTTTGACCACCTATACTATGAAATATTTCCTCAATATCCACATAATTTCACTATCTGAAACCACCCAAAAAATAAGTTATATTGAAAATCCCAAGATGACTCATTTAAAATTAAATTTAGGATTAGTCAAAATCCCTATCTTCCATAGGATATATCTCTGAAAGCATAACAACCTAGAGCGTGAAATTTTTACCACATGTGCCTTGATATGTCTTCTAAATAACCTCCAAAGTTCATTATTTGAAGTGGCCCAGACAAACGTTATAGCAAAAATGCTAATATGACTATCTTGACAAAGAAAAACCCTAGGATCGATCCTATGATATCAAATGTTATGATCCAATGCCTTAAAAATGATAAAAAGTCAATGACTGCATCCCACTTCAAGGGGGAAACCTCCTTTTACAATATATCCCATTCAAAAAACAATATGAGATGAGATAATATGCCCTAAGACTAGGTCTCCTTGGTATATATATAAGAGACAAAGGGTACAATTATAATGAAAGGGTGCAATGAAGGGTTCTAGTCTACATACAAATTTAAAACTAGAAATGTAATAATTCAATAGCTATGGCTTAACAAGGAGTTTTATACATAACATTATGCTTATTCTATGGCTTAAGAAACCAAAAACAATCCTCACAAAAAAGGTTAAGTAGTTTTGAAATCGAGAAGTTACTGAGTACCTAATCGCGTGGAAGAAACTACCAATATAAGAAGAAACATGGGAAAATGAGTAACATCCATAAGTAATCAAGTGTCGAGGAAAACATTTGTTTGAAGGGGAGGTGCATGTTAATCCCTAGACAAAACCCCATGTTAAGCATAAATCCCCATGTAAATCCCTAGATATTGAGTTGTTATATTTCTATTGTTATATTAGTATTGTCAGCTAGACCCTTTAATTTTAATTGTACCATTTTTCTCCTATATATATACCAAGGAGACCTACTTTTAATATCATATCAACTTGTACATTTGTTCTATTGTAAAAGGAGGTTGATCCCTCAAAGATGTTTCACATTCATTCTTCTCTCTATATAGGCATGAAATTATTTATCTCTCTCTTTTTATGTTATTTTGGTTGTTTGGTGAATAATAGTTTTCTTCAAAGCCCAAGAGGTTGGCCTATTAACTCACACACATCCCACACTACTGCATTAACACCCACGCTAGAGGAATGAAGAAAATAATTACAATATAGAGCTTCATATTAAATCATCATCTATTTGACTTAAATGCATGAGGGGGAAGTGTTAATGTGATAGGGGCTCATCATAATTATTAGTTATCATGTGGGAAAAGAAGAACTTAGATTTTAATACAAAAATATAAATAATAATCAAAATAATGTTCCAAGTTTTAATGGAAGATTTTCTTCAACTTTATATAAATTTGATTTTAGATAGCTAACAATAATAATATATAGAAAAAAGATAAATATATACATTTTGAACTTAGCTTTAATATACAAATATAAATAATAATATAAATTATCCAAGTTTTAGTGAAATATTTGGTTCAACTTTATGTAATAACTCACAATAATAATAATATGATAATAAAAATTATTAATATATACATTCAATAATATGATAATAAAAAACGATTAATATATACATTAAAGGAATGAAGTAAGCAAATTTTTTACTTTCACATTTTGGAAAATCTCAATCTCATAAAAAGTGTAAATTCTATATAATGTTTAATTCCAAATTTAATGAAATATCTTTTATGGTGGTTGATAAGAATATGTTATTTTCGAGAGTTATATTGACATCAACTATAATTTTGAGATGCATTATCAACATGGAAAAACTATATATCATTTTTGTCTTTTTCCCAAGTAAAATTGACTCAAAATTATATTAATATATAAATTTTTTTTACATGATATTATTCATAGATATCCTGGCTTCACCAAAAGACATATGACAAAGTCTTATCAAAAACATCCATCCATTACAAAAATATCACAACGCCGATGAATTTATCAAAAATATCATTTTTGTCTTACTAGTTGGTAAAAAAAAATGTAGCAATTACCATGGTTGATGTTGATTGGGCGTATCATTTTTGTCTTACTAGTTGGTAAAGAAAAATGTAACAATTACCATGGTTGATGTTGATTGGGCGTATCATTTTTGTCTTACTAGTTGGTAAAGAAAAATGTAACAATTACCATGGTTGATGTTGATTGGGCGGAGAGCCCCGCACAAAATGGAGATGTGGTGTAACTCAGAAGAGTTTCGCTAGTTGATTGTGATTTATTTAATGTGATGTCTCCTTGATCATATGTTTTGATATTATCGTGGAGATGACGTGACTTGCCGTGATTGGAAGTGGAAGTGGATTGTTAATAGAAATGCATCTATTTTTGAATAATTGTTAATATATTTCATATATAAAGAATAGTTAAATGAATATGCTATTATATATGTTCAAATGGAAATGAAAGTGCGTATTTACTTTGTTTTTATATTTGATGTTATTTAATTTAGTTTATTAAATTGGTTGATGAAGGAATTCAAGACTTTATGTCTTGTCCACTTTAGTGGTTGGATCCATAGTTTACATAAGATCCTAAACTCACATGAGATCAAAGTGACCTTCCATTGGCCTACCATCCAATAATTAATATTACATCAAATTTATTTATCATACAAATTCAAGGGGCAGTTATGTCCTTTTAACTATCATCCTATCTTCTATAAAAGGGGAGTAGGAGACTTTAGTAAAAGAGAAGAATAAAATATGTAAGCTTTAGAAGTCTATAATAATGATATTTCTTACAATAGAGGTTAAGAATTAGAGAGAAAACAAGTCTACTTATTAGTCC
>JASDQU010105127.1:59088-72908 GCA_032191745.1 Picea mariana
AAACTCATGAAATAACAAGCTTGAAATGAGGATATCCTATAGGATTCAATTTCTCTATTTAAATAGAACGGTTTGATAGATATCATGTGAGTCAAAAAGAGCTTGTAAGGAATGAGTTTTCACAATTTCTTAATGAATAGTAATAGCATGGTTCTTTTGTACTCTAACTCACTAAGAAACCCATGGATCCTTGAGAAATATTTCATAATATTGTATGATAGCATTGGGAATAGGGTATTCTTCTCGAATCATTAAATCTGAGTTGAATTCTTCCTAAGTATAGAATTTATTGGAATCCTTTCATCGGATAAAACCATAGATAAATCAGGAAAAATTCCTCAATTGGACATCCCTAAAAAATGGATTAGGATACCAATGCACATGCTTATGTAGAATAAAATTAAATATATATAAATCACATAATAAATTCTTCTCATGCCTTTCAACATTAAAGAAAGCATGGATAAATTCCTATGGTGATGCAATTTTATGAAGTCTTTCGAGTGCCATTTGTTTAATTATAAATTGGACCCATCTATCATGAAAATATATGGAATGTAATATAGAATGAGATTTACATGTTAATGCCTCCATACCTAGTGAATGTGCATCTTGAATTTTTTTTTCCATTTCCCTCAATATGTCCCTATACATATGAATTTTCGTTTTCGATCTATTTTCTTGTGTGATATAAATGGAAAACCATTTCTCTTTAATATTATTTATAACTTGTTGGTGTTGGTTGTGGAACCTGATTATCTTCCTGATTCCGAGGACTTTGTTTTCAACCATGTTTATACCCCATGAAGACTTTACACCCTTGAATAATGTACAATCCTTCTCCCAGAAAAATTACCTTGTAAATCTATATTGTAATTTCATAGTAAATCTAAACCGTTCATTTTAAGTTTGTAGATCTGACGGTAGAAGTTATGTTAGGTTTTTTTTTTTTAGAACGCAACCCTCTTTTATGAGGGAAATGTATTTCGGCTATTTATTATTGCAAATATTGTATTCTAAGAGAGAAGAATGTGAGATAAAGAAGAGGAAATTACAACAAGTGTGTTGTATGTTGTATCCCTTTATTTGTTGGATAATAATAAAGGAAGGACTTGGAAATTTTTCTGGTGGACGTATCCCACACTTGGTGAACCATTGTAACACACCCACTACAGGGCTTAATTGTTTTTTCTTTTTCTTAACTCTCTTTAGATTCCCCTTTCTTCAATTGCAAGTTCTTCCAACCCACAAGCTCTTTCTTAGCCCCTTTGAAGGGTTTGAGTAATAGGTGCTAGCTCTCCATGCTTTCCCCTTCCTTCATATGACCTAGAGTTGTGACCACATGTCTATCAAAAGGCTCTTCACGATTTCTCATGTTGGGTATTTTCATGTGAGCCAACCCTGACTCTTGCAACTCTTGAAGTTTTGAACTAGAGCCTAGCACGTACTAGTTCCTCCTTTAATATTTGTCAATGTGACCCCTCGCTATGATTTGGGGCCAATGTTTTGAGTGCTTCATGACTTCACACTTCAAATTGTAAGAATATTGCCTGTCTCCCTTCTTTCGAAACCTGAAATAGCAAGTTTCTCTCACCAAATCAATGGTCCACATTCTCTCATGATCCAATGGTCCTTATCACCTCTCTCGCGAATCACAATTTCGCGTTACACAAATTTGGAGGTTGGATAAACTCTATTTTCCCAATTCCAGATTTCCCAATATCCTCTTTCCAGATGAACTATATGGATCCATCCTTCAATCAATGGGTGTGATCCTTTCCCAAACTCAGACTTCGCGAGTTCTCACGACTCCTATCTTTGACTTCCCTAGTTGTGAGTCGTCGAAACGTTGATCTCTCACCACACGTCCCTTCTCGATGAATGACCATGATCCTTTCACAAACTCATACTTAGTGAGTTCTCATGACTCCTATCTATGAACAACCAAGTTACGAGTCAATGAAACATTGAACTCTCGCCACACGTCCCTTCTCGATGGGAGGTTAGGATCGTTTCATGAACTTGGACATCGCGAGTTCTCATGACTCCTATCTATGACTTCCCAAGTTGTGAGTCAGCAAAATGTTGATCTCTCGCCACGTGTCCCTTCTTGATGGGCAACTAGGATCCTTTCATGAAATTGGACTTCGCGAGTTCTCACGACTCCTATTTCTGACTTCCCAATTTATGAGTTAGTGAAATGTTGATCTCTCACCACACATCCCATCTAGATGGATGCCTAGGATCCTTTCGCGAACTCGGACTTCGCGATTCTACTCTCCTGTGCAACTCCAAAAGGTTAAATCTCGTGTGCTTTCCTCTAGATCCAACGAATGTTGGTCCATGTGCTCATATCTAACCATTGAAATCTGATCTCCTCCTTGCGTATTCTTCTAATTGTATGGATGTGGTTACAATGTTCCAGATATTTCAAACCAGTCGATCAAACGATCATTGTTGCTTCTCCTCCTCAGATTTTTCTTTCTTCGTTGACTTGGAAGATTTAAGATGTTTCAAAGGTCTCGAACTTCAGTTTACTTCCTACGAGCCCTGATGTATGGTCTCGACTTCCGCTTTCCCTCCTGAGCTTACGAACTTAAAAAAAGTTCACTTCTTGGACCTTATCTGCACTTCTAAAAAGGGCTTGTCTCTTCTGAACCTGGTCCTTAGGGATTTTTGAATTCCCACTTGCTCCTTACATTAATATTCCTACATCATATTGAGGGTCCATGACCTTCCTCGATCCAACAGTCCATATCACATTGCTACTTTTGGTTTTGAAATTTTAGTCGTGCCAATGTGCGATTCTCCCGATGCGTGAACTTTGATCTCACCAGTCTGATGGTTAAGGAGGGTCCCGATAGATCCTTAGATCTATGGTTCAAGTTACATCGCTACTTCAAGTTTTAGAGGATCCATCCCCTTCAAAATCATTACCAACATTCATTGAACTTGCGAAGACTGAGGGAGTGAAGGCGCTAATGCCTGTGCCCCTTATTCAAATCTAACGCTCGTAAAAAACCTTGGATTCTCCCAAACGGGTCTTGTCCATTCACCTTCCAAACGAAAGGATATTCCCTTCCAATACTTGAATCTCACTATTGTTCCTGAGCTTTGTTGGGTTTGAGAGGCTTAAAATTTCCATGCTCTTTCTCTCGAACATAATGATTGGAAGAATTATTCCGCACACCCCTTACGTTCATTACTCAACTCTAGAACTTAGGATGGTCTCGATATCTACCCACCTTGTATAGGTTCAATGCATACATGCACTACCTCTCCTGAACTTAATAGACTTGGTCCTCGCAGTCATTGCGGTATTCAACCTACGTAATCAGGGAAGTACTCAATCGAGTCAAGGACAATGAGGAAATTCCCCGGGGAAGGTCTTTCGAGGAGTTAAACTAGAGCATAAAGGAAATATCAAGTAGATGTAAAAGTTCTCAAGGAACGAACACATACTATTAACATAATAATTCAATACAAAGATCATTTATAGGCATATAAGTACAGGCATGCATCCCTTATTTCACAATTCAAAAAACAAGGTATAAAAACACTTATCAAAACCATAAGGCATGGTCTGAATGCTGAGAGGGGTTCTCATTTCCATCCAACCCGAGGCTTTGTCACTCCCAATGGATTTATCACTAGACACCCTCGAGCTTAGGCCACAGTGCTTTGAGATTCAATCTCTTACTTCCAACTCAACGAAAGTTAGGGATGAAGGTTACTCTCCTTATCCCAATACTAGAATACATAAGGACAAAAGTTACTCTCATTGTCCCAATATAGGAATGGATAAGGATGAAGGTTACTCTCCTTCTCCTATATATATATATATATATATATATATATATTCTCTATGACAAAACTAGATGTTTTCTCTTTCAATCCTTTCTTTGACCCAAGAGCTTCTACTCTCGTCTCTACACTCTTCACGTGTCCTATCTATCCACACCCTGCTTCCTTTATTACCTTCTGTTAGTCTCTAATTTTGTCTTGGTTTAGTGAGAAACCCTTATCCTAAGTCTTCCTTACCCACACTTCATTTTCTATTTCTCGCTGATTTCAATTTTTGTTTTTTATGGTTTGCATTACACTTTTGAGATAGTTTATTTAAGTTTGATTTTGAAAGACATGATTTAAAAATGAGGTGCCTCCTTGTATGCCTGTTTGAATTTCAAATGTTCAAATTTTTCCAAGTCATTAATATGGCTACGGGAATAATCCTATTCATGTAGAGCCAAATAATCATGCCTTGATATGTGCTTGCCATCCCGATTTTGTTATGATGACATGAATCATGGGTTGAGAGTTCGCATGCGTCCACGAAAGCTTGGAAATCATTTGCAAAATTCAACCATTTCATAATCCGATTGTTGTGTACTCGTGCAGGACTCAATTCAAATCACCCTTTTTCTTGATGATCGTTATATTATACCTGTTCGATTTCGCTGAATTCAATCTTGCATGCCTGTTCGATTTTGCTGAATTCAATGTTGCAGTGAGGAATGCAGGTATCCACTCAAACGAAAGGTATACACTAACAATTGGAGGTGGAAAGTTTGGAACTCGAGGCCGAAGTTGTAGAATTGTGTTTGATGGAGCCAAAGAGGAGAGAACAGGTTGTCAGAATAGAACCATAGGGTGTCGAACTTCTTGAAGCCTATCCTTAGATGGCTCAAAGGTTCAGAGATGCTGGGTGGTTTGAATTCCTCACCACTTTTCATAGTTATAATGATCAGGTCCCCATGGAGTTCACTCTGAATTTTGATCATCACGAGGTCGAAATCGGTAAAATGATTATGATAGTAATAGAACAGACTATCATAAAGACTTGCAGGCTGGTAGTTGGAGGAGAAATATGGTGGAAGAAAGAGCATGTGGTTACTGAATTTGTAAACCAATTCCTGCTTCCAAACAAGCAAAATCTGGATTGGAGAAGGGGAATACCTCGTAGCTGGATTCAAACCGAATGGCACACAGATCTGATCGTGATTCATAGGTATATCACCTGTGAAGRTAGATTCTCACTGGTCTATATCTACCAYGTCAGGATACTAATGCATTTAAATGGTGATTACCCATTAAATCTCCCTTATTTTTTGCTCAAAATATTGACAAAGATGTCAAAAAGAGTGCAGTCACTCTCCACCAATGCTAAAAGAAGCCTGTTCCATCAAGTGTTGATTAAAACTTTAGTCATGTCTTCCTTGAACAAATTACAGAAGCCCTAGAGCTGGCTCACAGGATATTTAAACCCTATCACTCAGTCCAATAGGCAGAAGAAAGGCAAAGGGAGAAATACCGTTACATAGAGATGAGACATCTTCGAACCCCTATGGAAGAGGAAATTTCTAATATCAGGGTGAACAAGAGGAGAATAAGTAAAAGACCTAGGTGGGAGCCAGAAATTGAAACATTTTCTGAGGAAAATGTTTAAGGGGAAAATGATTCAGATAACAATCTTGATACTCAAACTCCAGTCAATCTTGAAATGCCATCAACCAGTAAAAGGGGTGCTGCAAACCAAAGGGAAAAGGGTTAAAGGTGTGTCTATATCACAAAAACCTAGAAAAAATTCTACTAGGGTAACCAAAAAGTATAGACTGAAGTCAAAGGGAACGTTCAATCCATCAATCAAAGAAAAAAACTTCATAATCATAGAAGACGACTCTGAGAATGTTGAAGCAAGTACCGGGAAAAGGGCAAAAAGAACTCCATTGCCCAAGAAATATGTCAGCAAAGGAAAAGGAATAATTTCACCACCTACAAGTCCTGTAATGAGAGATTCAACCATATTAGCAAAATCTAAAGAGATGGCTAAAGGTATCAGTGAAACTCCTGAAGATAAATATGATTACTTTGAAGACTCAGATCACATACTAGATGTGCCTGAAGCTATAGATTCAACAAGTTCTAATGAATAACTTAGCTCAGAATTAGTCTCAAAGTACCAAGTTAAAGCCAAGGAACATAGAGTTTCCCTAAACCTGAATAAACCTGCACCTTTTGAAGAATGCTCAGGATTCATAGTTAAAATTAGAACTGATAAAGAAAAGATCAAGGAGTTTCATAAAACAATAAGACAATTAAAGAAGGAGAAGGCACAGATAGAACAATGGAATGCTCGCCAACAAGAAAGGATTCAAAGTTTTAAAAAGAAGAAGAAAGAGCAAAGTGCATTGCTCAAAGAACTCAGGGAGATTAATTTCAGAATCTATTGGCACAATGTCGTGCTTACCACAAAGCTCAAACAGAGAAATGTTAAAGCCACTGTTGTGATTATATCCTAAAGGTAACATGGAAATTTGCTACAATTATGATTCAAACGCTTTCCAGTAAATATGGCAAGGCCTACTCATTTTTGGCCAGTAAAATGCTAAGACCTCGATCTGTTTTACAAAATCAAACTAAATTCCTATTTTGTAGTGTCAAATGTAATGCTGGCAATATTTGCAATATCAAGTTGTTGAGTTGTGCTCTATTTTTGGATTGTAGAAGCTCTTTTTGTGTATTCTACCTTAGTAGATAGATACTATTTGAAATCTAGTCATTAAATCTATACTAGATGATAGGATCCAGAAGTTTTATAGATATTTTAAATAGACAGAAGAACGATGATGTTCAGGTCAAAAAATTGGAGATCCAAGGGACCCTTTTGTGAAGCACATTGTAAAGGCATTTATGTTCAATTTGACACTTAATAGCAAAGGCATATGGATGGTTAGACCCTCTTTTTCTATTCTTTTCTTTTTTTATTCATTCTTGAATTCATTATTTGAATTGCAATGCTTTTTGATTCTTGACTGATAATTTATATAGTGGAAATTTTACTGTAAAGATAATTTTTCAAGTTTGATATCAAGTTGATAATCTTGTTTCTTTATAATATTTTGAGGCAAGAATTCTTGTGAAGTTGACAAATTGAAGGCTTCACCTTCCTTTTTCTTAATTGGTTTGACCCATCTTTGTGTTTACCTATTATTCAATCATTGGGATAAACTTTGTTTTAATCTTGTTTTTCATGTTATGTTGTTACCTTGAAACCAGTTTCAAACCACCTTACTAAAAAAACCAATCATAAAACCCTCAAAACACTTTTGCAATAAATCAATGATTCCTTAGCTTACCCTTAGCAGTCGAGTGCATCCTCGGCAAGATTGCGTGTTGATCGAATACCCCAGTCCATGGTCAGGTACGAAAGCCTTATAAATGGGAAGTCTGCCCCATCCCCTCATTAACTCTTGAGGAGGCCTTCCAAACCTACTAGCTTCACAGGAATTCATTTCCTAGACAAAGGGTTGTTCTGATCTTGAGCAATTTAAATCCAGCATGGTATTGGTTCGCTAGAGATTAATGTAACCACTCTTGGTCCCCTCCACCACCTTTTTATTAGCAATCATGGCCTCTCTTATCACATCCCCTTCACAACAGTCATGCAATACATATTTCCAATTTTTATTAAAATAATAGAATTTACATTCATCGACCTTTTATTCAAAGGTCCATCACAACAAATAGTCACACCTTTGAGTTTTCCATAGTTTTCTGGCCAATATAGTTATATTTACAGACTGAGGGAAATAAGGTGTTACAATTGCCTCCCCCTTAACGGAGCATCATCCTAGATGTTCTATCTATAAACACGATATGTATGTACATAATTAAAAAAAATTGGATATGATTGTCTCATGGAATCTTCCATTTCCCATGTAGCCTCATCTCAGCCAAAGTTTTTCCACTGCACCTTGGCCTGTGCAATGGTTTGGTTCTTGAGTGAGGTTTTCTTCATGGCTATTATGCATTGGGGTTCTGGCAGAAATTCTCCCTCTGGCTCCACCTAGATCACATACCAGTCAATTATATGATTAGCATTATGTACATATTTCTTCAATAATGAAACATGAAAAATATTATGTGCCTTTTAGTGGGAGGAAGTGATAGGCCATATGATATAGGTCCCACTCTATCTAAGACTTCAAGGGGTCCATAGTACCAAGGTGCCAACTTGGTACAAGCTCCCATTATCAGGGAACTCTTCTTGGATCTAACTTTCAGATAGACATGGTCTCCGGTCTTGACCTCTCAGGGAGTTCTCTTTCTATTGGCGTAAATTTTATGTCTATCCTGAGAAATATTCAGATTTTGTCTTATCTAAAGCACTTGTTGTTCCATTTCTTTCACCATGTCAGGTCTGATTGTAATTTTGTCCACTGGGTTACTCCAATTGATTGGAATATTGCAATGTCTACCATAGACAGCTTCAAAGGGGCTCATATTCAAGGATTCGTGATAACCGTTGTTGTAGACAAACTCTACCAATGGTAGGTAGTCTTCCCACTTCTTAGGTTTATGCATTACATGCATCCTTAGAATGTCTTCTACTATTTGGTTTACTCTTTCTTTTTGTCGATTAGTTTGTGGGTGATAGGTTGTGTTGAACAACAATTTAGTCTCAAAACCGACAATTAGGGATTTCCAAAAGTTTGAAGTAAATTTGGTATCTCTATCAGATACAATTTCCTTGGGCATGCCATGTAGTCTAAATATCTCCTTCATGAAAGTCTTGGAAATATCTATTTCCTTGCAAGTTGACTTGATAGGGATGAAATGAGCTGACTTACTCAGTTTTTCCACCACAACCATAATGGCATAATTTTGCTTGGTCGACTTTGGTAATTCGGTGATAAAATCCATGGAAATGGTTTCCAATTTCCATTCTGGGATTGGTAGGGGCTATAACAATCATGTTGGGTGACAATGTTCTTCCTTAGCTTGTTGGCATTCTAGGAACTTAGCTAGATAGTTAGCTATGTATTTCTTCAAACCAAGCCAATAGAATTGTTTCTTAGTGGCCCTGATCATCTTCTGATATCCTGGGTGACTAATATATGATCTCTTATGTCATGCATCCATTATGAACCTCTTCAAGTTGTCATAGTTTGGAATGTACAATTTGTTTATGTAAGCCAACAGTCCTTGCTCTAGAATTTGGTAGCCTTCATACTTTAACCCTGTGGGATCTTGTCCTAGATATGAGGTAACGGTCTTGAGGAATGCATCTATCTCTTGTGCATTTCTAACTCTTTCCATGACATTCATTTCATAGGATCTTACTATTGCCAGATGAATCACTATTATACTTCTTCTAAGGGCATCGACCACCCTATCTTCCTTTCCTTTGATGTGTTTGATTTCAAAATTAAAATCACTAAGGAGATCCATCTACCTAGCTTGCCTAGCATTGAGTTTTGGCTGATCAAAGAGGTGCATCAATCCAAAATGGTTTGTCATAAGAACAAATATATTTCCCAGGAGGTAGTGCCTCCACATTTTTAAAGCATGTACTATGGCTGCCAACTCTAGGTCATGGGTCACATAATTGATCTCATGCTCCTTTAATTTCTGGGATGTGTAGCAAATTACACGTCCCTCTTACATAAGGAATCATCTGAGTCCTTCATTGCAGACATATGTACACACGAGGAAATAATTATCCGAGTCTGCAATCTTTAGCATGGGTTCATGGGTTAGGATGTATATCAGTTCTTGAAATCTTTCTTCACATTTTCATATCCAAATGAATTTAATCCCCTTCCTCTAAAGGGAAGTGATTGGACAACCAATCTTGGAAAACCCTTTTATGAACCTTCTATAGTATCCTTATAAGCCCATGAAGGATMTAATATCGGATACATCCTTTRGGGTAGGCCATTCCATAATAGATCTGATCTTATYGGGGTCGACTGCTACMCCTTCCTTAGAAATGACATGGCCTAAGTAATGGACTTGCCTCTGAAATAAATCACACTTGCTAAACTTAGCATAGAGCTGATGCTCTYTTAGTACTTAAAGTACGAGTCTAAGATGTTCTTCATGATCCTACCTATTCTTGGAGTAGATTAGGATATCATCAATGAAAACCAACACAATTTTTTCCAGGAATTTGTTGAGTACATTATTCATCAAGAACATAAAAGTGGCGGGGGCATTAGTGAACCCAAATGGCACCACCACGAATTCATAGTGACCATAACTCATCCTGAAGGCTGTTTTGTGGATGTATTCATCCTTAATATAGAATTGGTAGTATCGAAACCTTAATTCGATCTTCGAGAATATGGTAGCACCTCCCAATTGGTCGAAGATGTCATAGATTCTTGGTAAGGGGTACTTCTTTGATCCCAATTATTTTCGGCACGAAATGAGATCAGAGATATAGTAAAGAAATGCACAAAGATATCACATATATTAAATAATATAATATAAATGTATCATAGATGCAACCATAAACACAAATATACAGTAATACATGATTTCTATTAATGAAAGAAATGTATAGACACTGTAAAAATACAGAGTGAAAGACTCGCTAAAATGGTGGGAGCTTATCTCTGAGAACAGATGTAACGGCTATGCGCATTCGTAAGAAGATGATTACAATGAGGCTCTGAAGGAATTTTTACATTAAACAAGAATTCCAAAAACCTAACCCTAGGAGATGAAGCGCCAAAAGTCATGTGGGCCCCGTTTGGGTAAGTTAGTACATCAACTTCTCAGGGT
The DNA here is from genome assembly GCA_032191745.1 of Picea mariana. Taxonomy (NCBI): domain Eukaryota; kingdom Viridiplantae; phylum Streptophyta; class Pinopsida; order Pinales; family Pinaceae; genus Picea; species Picea mariana. The sequence goes on from JASDQU010105127.1 coordinate 69,658, forward strand.
CGTAACTTTTGCATACGATCTCCGTTTCAGGCGTATGATAGCTTGTTGGAAAGGTATCATCAAGAAGATTCATTTTGGGGTCTCAATAATGCCTTTGGATATCATTGAGAAACTCAATCTTGAAAAAACTTCATTTAGTCCCTCAAAATGGCCCAAAAAGTTAAAACCTGCTAAAAATAGTAAATTGCCAAAATTGTCAAAAAATTGTTTTGAGCCAGCCGAAAAAGGTTGGTGGCCACCGATATCCACTAGATAATTCTTCTTTATGGTTGTATTATTGAGTTTTCTATAATCTATGCACAGTCAGAGTGTGCCATCTTTCTTTTTCACAAACAATACAGGCGCTCCCCACGGAGATACACTAGGTCAGATGTAGCCTTTGTCCATCATTGCCTTTAGTTGTAGCTTGATATCAACCATTTCTGGCATGCTCATTCTATATGGTGTTCTATATTATGGTACTACTCCTGGTGTGAGTTCTATTGAGAAGTCGATATCCCTTCTTAGAGGTAGACCTGGTACCTCTATTCCCATGTTGAACTAAAGATCAATATATCATCTAAATAAGAGATACAAAAATCATCTATCTAAGGCCTTAACACATAGTTCATTACCCTCATGAACGTCATAGGTGTGTTGCATAACCCAAATGGAAAAACTAACCATTTGAAAAGTCCTTTCTTGGTCTTGAAGGCATTTTTCCATATGTCACCTTCTATAATTTTGATATGATGGTATCGACTTCTCAAGTCCATCTTAATGAAATAAAAAACATTCTTTAATTGATCCAATAAGTGGTCAATTATTGGAAGAGTATAACAATTCTTTAATGTAATCTTCTTCATGGATCAAAAGTCAATACACATCCTCCACGTGCCATATTTATTTATAATTAACACAATAGAGAATCACACAGAGATGACATTGGTCTGCTGAGTCCTTTGTTGAGAAAATCTTGAACATGCTTCTTAATTTTTTAATTCTCGATCACTGTTGACTTATACATTCCAATATTCGAAAGAGGAGCATCTTGCTGCAAATATATTTCATGTTCAACCTCCCTATTAGGAGGAAACCATGTAGGTTCCTGAAATAACTCATCATAGTTAGATATTTTTTTAACCAAATCCTATTTATGATCTAGATCATAACCTAATAAATCATATGTTATATCTTCTTATTTATGTTTCATTATCATTAGAAAAAAATATTTACTTGCACTGACGAGTCTCTTCATTTTCCATATTATCACTAAAGAAACATTATTCTTGATATGATGAAATTTGACAATAAATTCAACCTCATCCTTGAAAATGTGATATTTATTCTCTTCACTATGGAAAATATCCTTCCTATCTAATATATATGGCCTACCCAAGACTATGTCGCAAATTTCAAGAGGCACAACATATAATTCAACTTTGTCAAAGAACTTAGCTGTAATTGCAAATATGATCTTACATTGTTTCATAACCTGCAACTTAGCATCTTCACTCACCCATCCTAATGGATAAGGATTTTTATGAGGTGTGGTCTTCAAACCCAACTTCTTAACAATTGTTTTATATATTAAGTTAACTTGAGATCGATTGCCAAATAAAGTATCTACTTTTGTATGCTTGACTATAACTCTAACATGAAAATGATTTCTTCTTTTATTTTGGTCAATATCACTTTCCAACTTGGCATATTCAATTGAAGAATTATAATTGATAGTTGATATACCTATGCTTCGTATTGTCATGATATTAGATTCATCCACATAATATGACCCTAGATTCTCATGATCTAATGGAACACTCTTTTACATCCCTTTATCCTTAAAATTCTTCGGTCATAACTTTGGATGCAGTTCCCAACACTGTGATTCCTCGTGTCCCTTCTTCTTACAGTGGGAATATGTAGGTCGCCCCTCGTCTTGCTTTACTATAGTTGATTTATTACTCTTCCATTTACCTTTCAATTTCTTTTCAAGCTTGTATGGTTTCTTATCTTCGACTGCATTCTTACCCTTACTAGCCTCCAAATGTGTAGCTTGTATTGACACTTTATCAATGTTAGTAGGGTTAGAAGTTAAAATAGTGTGACGAAGATATGAGTGCATGCCACCGATATACTTTAGAAGAGTTTCATGGGTGTACAACGAATTTCCTAAGGATAATGCCTTTTTTTTTAATTCTTGTGTATATTCTTGAATATTTTTGCTTTTACCCTAGGTTAGATGTTGTCATTATATTATTGTCATTTATGTATAAGTGAGTGGATATAATTTCTAAATCTTATAGCCTGAGTAAACGTATCCCATGAATAGATTACTTTAAATTTTTAAACGAGACCAACTTCCATCTTACTCTCCCATCATATTAAGGTTGTGCCACTTAGTTGAAGAGCAAATAACTATATCCTTGCAGCTTCATCCATCCTCTTTTGAACTCTTGAATATACCTCTATTTTATTGATCCAATTTTCCAATTTCTCACCATCCAATTCTGCATCATAGGTTGGAAATTCAAACTTGACATCCAATTTTAATAAAGGAAGATTATGATCATAATTCTTAGAGGACTTCTTTTGATGAGAAGAATTTTCAATTTCCATAGAAGAATATGATGATGAGGATGGTGAACGAGGATCTAAAGGTCCACCACCTTTTCCTCCTCCTTCTCATTTTATCGAAGATTATCCACTTACGGGATCTTTAATTTTTCATCGAAAATCACTTATTATCTCTCTCATACAATGAAGTGTATCCATCATTTCTTCAACACTCATGGGAGGCTATTTTCCTTCCTTTCCTTCAGAACCCACCTTATGCTTATGAAGTCTTATTTCAATATCAGACTTATAACTTTCAATCACTCCTTTACTAGGTTTGAGTTTGGCTCTTGTAAGCATTCACTTGCAAACACTTGTCAAACCTACTCGGATACCATATTGATCCCAAAGGTCCTTATATTTTGATTAGTTTTTAAATACATATAAACGTCTACTTGATCTTTGAAATAATAATGATGACTTGATTATTTTCAATTTATTTGTGAAATACTTATCTAACCAAATACACTTTAATGATAAAAGACTAAAAAATAACTAAGCACAAGATGAACAAAAATGATAATATCACATACAAAAGTTTGATAACAGAGTTCACCTAATTTGGGCTACGTCTTTGGGTCCGTTTCTAATATATAACTCTTTATTAATGCTCAAATGTTTGTGTTTTGCAATGACCATTTTATGCGTTTCTCAAA
>JASDQU010105128.1:1255-21844 GCA_032191745.1 Picea mariana
AGGGGGGGGGGGGAAGGATTAGCTCCAACCATAGTGTGTTGTGAACCTGACCCATGAGGGGGGCTAGGTGGGTTGGTGCTCCCTCCTTGAGAGGAAGTGGGTCCCCTGCTTCCGTGTAAAGGAGAGCGAGTGAACAGATGACCTTGGGAAGTTGACCCAAGTAATGTAGAACCAAGAAAACCTGATCCTAAGATAGTAGCACTCACAGGAGTGTGTGAAGGAGGTGCCGATGAGCGAGCACGACCAGATACTCCCCCTAAGATAGGAGGGAGGTTGAGCAAGTGTCGTGAATGAAGAGGGTTCTGTGGTTCCCCTATGATGTCAGAATAGCTGTGTGAATGTGTGAAAAAAGTGGTGAGAGTAATATAGAAACAAGAGCCTTTGCGCTAAATGTTTACACAATATATATATCCAAATCAAACTGTAATCAGATGTGCATCATACATAAAATGAGAAAGAAGCATATATGTGGGTAAGTGGGTTTTGTCCGTGTGGGGGAATCAAAAGAAAGAAAATGCTCATGTCCTAGAAGACGTAACGTCCTTCCTCTCAAATAGCACTGGACTTCCAATAGTACTCAACAGTGGGGTCTGAAGTCACCGGAAGAGAAACTAGTGAAGGATGAAATAATTGGTTATAATGAGGGGTAAAGGGGGCATATCCCAAAAGAGCTGGTGATATTTCCCAATAGCCACACAAAATCCAATCAAGGTGCAATTGCAGCCCACAATTTCCACCTGGGTAGATGTCCTAAATTTGGTCACTAGGTACCTCGGTCAAAGTGTGGCATTTAGATTTTCGGCCTAAGAAATGGGTCACGGGCTGAATCCCGTCCAAGAGGTGGGTGCCTCAAGGGGGGATGCAAAGAACAACCAGGCCTCATCCTTCAACCCTTCATGGGTATCTCCTTGCCTTATGGTGATTGGAACACTTGACTTGGATGATTTTTAGTTCCCTATTTGACAACCTCTATGTTTTGACAATGTGAGAACTAGATAATGGGGAGTTATTTGGATGCCTATCCCTGAAATCCTACCCAGAAATAAAAATTTCTTTTGGCACCTCCTATGGAGGAATACTTAGTGAGTTTTTAGAAGCATTTTAGATGTAGTTGTTTTGGGAGGTTGGGGGTGCAAACCAACCTTGTTGATTAAAAATGGGAGTGGATAGTCCCGTCAAGAAAAGATGGGGTATCTTCAGAATCCCTTTTTGAGGAAACTTACTTTGACCTCCACGTTTCAAGAAGAAGCTATGTGAGTGATAAGTGACTTTTGTGTGTGAGTGAAAGTGTGCCAATTTTTAGTGAATTAGATGTCACCTTGTTGCATGTGGACTTCGCTTGGTCCTTACAAGAGTTTGATTACCTAATTAACTAAGTGCCTTTGGTACAACCTTGCGTAATTCAAAATCCCTAGGAAGCTAGAATGTGGACATGTGGATCCGTTACTATCCTTTAACTCCCTATTGTGATGTAATCTAAGAAAAGTTTTGAAACTATCCTAGATTGAACATGTGGGCATGTATGGGCCCATTACAAACCTTTAAACTTCCCTAGTGTTTTGATCTAAGAAAGCAAAAATTCAAACACTATGCTATCTTTGTAGTATGTGGGCATGTATGGGCCCGTTATAATATTAGGATGTGTTTGAAAAAGAAAACTAAGAGGAGTTCCAAAAAGGGCTGTTGTCCTCTCCTAAAGGTTTTAAACTTTGTTAAGGGAGATGAAATTGTTTCACAATCTTTTTTTGATTCTCAAGGTCGCTTGGATGCGCGAGAGAAGAGCATACTAAGTGATTGTTACTCAACTTCTAGTCCCAATGTAAGTTAAATGTGATTAGAAATTATTTCCACCTTATCTTGTGAGTCAAAACAAGCCATCCATGTGGCAAAAAGCAAATAAGGGAAATTGATTTTATCCTCCTAAGTGCCTATGTGTGTTTGACTAACCCTTTTATATGATGAGGGGACTAAGTGTGGTGCAGCTTTAAAACCTACTTGACATCATTTTTAAGAGGGCAGATGGCCTTCCCCACATTTCAACAACTTACAATGTGAAATTTTGCTTAGATGCACGGGTCCCAGTGGAGACAGAGGCACACAGAGCGCATGTGAGCGAGAAGAGACAAGCTAAAAAGTGCATGTGCATAGAACATAAATGTGAATCAGGCGCATGGGCACACGATGCACGTCTGTGGGTTGAAAAACCCCCGCATATGTGGCACATGACCGAGAATGAAAAATCTGAGTGGATTTCTCTCAATTCAACTTGGAATTGGCTGATTGGCAGGTCGGCTTAGGCCGGTTAGTGCACCTGCAAGTTAAACAAACTAAAAGAAGAGCAAAATAAACCCAAATGAGGTAGGAAATTGATACATTTCCCCAGTGGAGTCGCCAATCTGTTGTGCCTCTTTCGTCACCTTGGTGAGCAAATAAGAGGTGCTTGCAAGCTCAGTTGGGTCTACTGAGCAGGACAACTGTAGAGAAAAGAGTTAGAGAAAGAAAAACAAAAACTAAGATTAAGAATTAAACTAATAGATGCAATAAAAATTAAAATCATGAGCATAGGGACATAGAGATAACAAGAACAAAAAGACCCATGTCACCAATGTTTGAGGCTGATCTATTGATGAAAACAAAGCACCAAGAATAAAGGGGACTATGAGTCCCTTCTTCCTCCAAGGGAAGGCTCTTGGACCCTCACTAGTTGGCTCTTCTTACAACAAAGAAAATGGAAAATGGTGATGAAAGAACTCTTTACAAATCCACTCAATCGTGAGATGGATTGTCCAATGTAATGGTGCCAAAGTTCTCTTGTCAAGGATGGAGTCCTTAAAACAATATAGGCAGCATAACATTACTTTGAATTCCTTGAGAAAATGAGGTGCATTCATGGCTTTTTATAGCATTGCATTAGTTTATTGTGTAACTGCTTTGTAGTGTGAAAAGAGGCCATTTAGGGAATTATTAGGTCTTTGACCAGCCCACCAGTCGGATCCAGCCCAGATTTGAGGGTCAAATCAGCTTGGGAGCTAAACCATAAGTGGTTGGAGGCCGACCACTTTCATAAATGCATCATTTAGCAGGTGTGCGGCTTTTTGCGCTAACAGTCACGCATCGTGCGCATATGCACGATTTATACGTTCTTGTTCTGCGCATGTGTGCACGCGCCCAATGTCGGCAAAGCGCTCTTCAATTTTTCACTACTTTGTATAGTTTTTTGACCTTTTTGAATGCTATGTTATTAATTCAGGTTCATGAATGCCTTCATTACTGGTTGACGATGCTGAGTTCTTGTAGCCATGTGCGGACGAAATTTCAGTGATAACAAAGACCTCTTTCTAAGTCATGTGGATGAGGTGTCATGGATGGGGGGAATACTTTTGGGCATGGGGTTCATGATATAAAAGGGGTTGTAGTGTCTAAATTATGGGTTCCTTTGTAGAGGATGCGATGCACCTTCATTTTCAATGCAACATTTTTCCAAGCACATTTATTGCCTTTTATTCTTTTAGGATGTTTGCAGGTTGAAGCCAAGGTGGGGCTTCTACCTAAGCATGAAAAAATATTCTCACCTTGAATCTACCTTGGTCACATCATGCTTCCCCAAGATGAAAACATGTGTGGGGCTTCTACCTAAGAAATAAAAACAATGTCCACACATGCTCCACCCTGGTTGGTATTTTGTTATTAGTTATACTTTTACGAGTCCTATCAGTTTCTTATGAAGGAAATTTCATTGTCCTCAGGATCCATGGGAGAGAATCTATAAGGTTAATGGTTTGTATTTTATATTTTTCCAGCTACAAGCCTCTGGGCCTTCATCTCCTTCTACCCATGAAATGAGGGACAACCCTTTCTTGGGTCAGTACACCCGAAAATCCAAAAAGATAAGGAGATGAGGGGATGAAGTGTGGAAAGTGACAAATATGGTCAGGAAAGACACAATGAATCATCAAGAGGGCCTCCCAGTAACAAACCTATCCAAAATGGTGACCCACATACTAGGGTGCAATGTCAACCACCAAGGTGAAATAGGGAAAAGAGCATAATGTCCAAGCAAACATTACATAATCAAAAGTAGTAATAGATGCCAAAAACTCAAATGCCTCAAATATTGAAATGACACTTACCATAATAATTATCTTTTACCTCATGGATCAAGACCTAATGTCTTCCAAAGGTAAACTAATGTGGTGGATATAGTTGTGATGATCTTGAAGCTATGGTGGTGAGGTGGGTCTCTATATGTGCAAGCAGACACTGTTGGTCAAGATATCTCTTGGTACTCCATGCCTACAACCTAAGGGCCTTAAGACATCATCTCCTTAGTTATACCTAGGAGTTGGGGATAACATCTAGCTCCTACTAGGGGGAATGTACTCACCGTAGAGTGCATGAGAACCACAACATATCTTGGTGGACTTGTGCCTACACTTAAACATAACACTGTAAAATCCAGGGTGGTTCTATCACCCTTTGTCCATATATATCAAAATAAAAAATGAAAACTAATATAGAAAATAAAATTTTAGCATTTTTTCAAAAAATTCTAAACTAAAAATGAAATCAATATGAAAGTAGAGAAAAATGAAATATGAAATGCATCTAAACTATCATGAGAAATCAATATGCAAATGCAAGGAAAGAAAGATGACCTACTTACTTACCTGGGGCCCGGGCCCTAAAGAAGTCAATTTCCACCTTGGAAATATTGTTTGAGGAGGGATCCATTCACCAGTAGTGGAATCCTCCTCCCTTCGCTTGTGGAAAAATAAAAATATTCAGGCCCATATATTTTCTCTATTTTGTAGGGCCCCAACCAAAGACTGTCAAACTTTTGATGCATTCTAGGTTTTTCTCTCCTCTTGTCCCACATTAAGACCTGGTCCCCTTTCTTGAAATATATTTACCTTTCCCTACAATCAAAATTCCCCTTCACCTTTCCTTGGTTCTTTTCCATTTGATCAAAGGCCATTATTCAAGTTTCGTCTAATTCCATGAGTTGATCAATTCCCCCTAGTAATGCTTCTTTATCTGTGGAAAATTGTTGGGCTATTTGCAATACTGGAATCTAGAGGTTTATAGGTAGGCATGCTTCTAACTCACAGAATAAATTAAAATGGGTTTTCCCGGTGGAGGTATTAGTAGTTGTGCAGTCTACCCACAAGGCATACTTAATATTTCTATCCCAACTTTTATTGTTTTCCCCGATAATTTTATTTACAATTTTCATGATGTTTTTGTTGTTGGATTCTACCAATCCGTTTCCATGAGGATAATAATTTGAGGAGTGTGATAAAATGATCCCATACTTAAAACATAACTCATTGAGTGCCATTGAGCTAAATGATTTGGCGTTATATGTGGTTATTTTGGCAAGAACACCAAATCTAGTGATAATCGTTTCCTCAAGGAACTTCATCACAACCTCTTTTGTTTCTTTATTTGTTGGGATATCTTCCACCCATCTGGTGAAGTAGTCAGTGGTGGTCAAAACCATTGATATCCATTACTAGATTTGTCCTTGAACTCACCAATGAAATCACATCCCCATTGTTGAGGGGGTGCTTCTATGACGACTAGCTTAAGGGGAAGGGCAGGGAGGCATTGTTTGCTGACAAAGAATTGACACGATTGACATGATTTGATGTATTGATGTGTGTTGGAGAAAATAGCGGGCCAATAATATCCTTCCACTAAAATATTATGGGCAGTAGTGCGAGCTACAAAATGGCCTCCACAATACCTTGAATGAAGCTCATCCATTAACTTGTCAACTTCTTTCTTATTCACACACACGAGGATCATCCCATCAAGGTTCCTCCACCCGAGACCATCTTCTATTAAGAAATAATTCATAGCTTTGGGCCATAGGGCTCTCCTTTTTGTGATCTACCAAATGACCGGGGAAAGTGAGGTTATTCAAGTAATAAATGATATCTAAATACCACTTGTTGTTCTCAATTTCGCTTACGACAATGTTGATTTTTTCCTTCTCTCCTATCTCGATGGATTCTTGATTGCATTCTGTAAACATCTTAGCCAACCATTTCCCTTTGATTATCTTGGATGGTTTGATCTCCAAATTGTATTCATGTATTTGTGAAACCCACTTTCCCCTTGATCCAAGGAAATCTTGTTGTGATAAAACACATTTTACAATGAGGTAAAGGACGAAGACTTTGATCTTGTTGTATTAAAAAATGATTGAGAAACTTGACTAGAGCATAGGCTTGTTTTTCAGTAATGATGTAATACAGATTCGAGTCCCTAATATTCTTTCTCATGAAAGCAATCACTTGTTCATCCCCTTGATCAATTTTTTGCAACAAAACTCCTTCAATGGTTTCCTTTGAAGAAAAAGAGAATATGATGAATTCCTTAGCAAAATTTGGACCAGGACTGGTGCGATAGTTATTGCTTCCTTGATATGTTGGAAGGATAACTTACCTTCGATGTCCCTTTATAAACAAGCATCCTTATTTTATAATCTATTAAGGGGTTTAACAATTTTGGCAAAGTTCGGAATGAACCTCCTTACAAAGTTAATTTGGCAAAAAGAAATATTGCAAGGATTTATTTTATTTAGGGAGAGGGATATTTTTGATAGCTTCAACCCTGGAAGGGTCTATTGTGATTTTGTCTTTAGAAATAATATGACCCAGTAACTTGCCTTTGTCCACACACAAAAAATATTTCTTAGGGTTGAGATAAATTCCATACTCCCTGCACCTTTGGAAAATCGTTCTTAAATGTTGGATGTGCTAATCCCTTTTCTTGGAGATAGCGGTTAGATCATCCTGATAAATCTCTAAAAGTTTCTCGATCAAATCCATAAAAGAATATGTTGGACGCAGACCTAGTCAGGAGAAAAGGCTATTTTTTGGAGGAGAAGCATGAAAGGAGGAAAGGACAGTTGGAAGGAAAAGAAACATGTGTGAGGGAAGAAGGCGAGGCGCACATGCAAGGAAGACCTAACGACACTAGGGTTAGGGTTTTTTTAATGTATCATAATGGTTGACGAGCCAAGAATATAAATAGGTATTACTTAGGAGAATATAGAGAGGACACGAGTAAAGAACGAATGACATAGAGTTATAAGAATTGTGATACTCAGTAAGATGGCGAGCTAGGGAAGAAGGGAGTGACTCGATCCCGAGGGTTAGATCGTAGGTTGAGGATTCTGGTGAGACCTAGTCATCTTCACAGGGATCGAGATGTCTGTTGAAGAGTGTAAGATCTAAGATTGTAAACATGTGCAGCGTGATCTATTACTGAACCATAATAAGGAGCTTGAGAGCCAGATATTTATGGACGTAGCTCAGGGGAGGTGAACCATGGTAACACTTATGTTGTGTGAATGAATGTATGCATATTTATTGTTGTTAAGTGGTGAATGTTAGATAAATGAATTAACTAGTTAGATATGGTATTTCACATGCATGAATAAAATGGCTACTATAATCAGATGTTAAACTAAATGAATAAAGATTACAAGATACAATCATAGATATACACTCATTCCCAGGTTGTAAACACCTTATTAGTGCATCCACCCATAAATATATCTCGTGTGAGACTGCACAATGCACTCTCTGTGCTGCGTTGCCTTCTGTTCTACCAGAGGGGCTTATAGTTTTAGAGGGATTTTGTTGGGATCTTATTAAATCTTAACTAGGGTCAACCTATGACAGTAAGGTAGGATCAGTATAAACAATAAATAATACTAAGTAGAAGAGTAGAAAGACAACAAATGGTTCTATTTCCGGTTGGTTGGAACATGATGGGTTTGAGTATATGAGATTTGCGGAAGATGCATCAAAATAATGCCAGATCAGACATTGAGAGATGAATAATCTAAAAGGGAATGTTGAAACTGTGGAATCCAACAAAGGAAGATATATAGAGATGGCTAAAAACAAAGGAGATGAAGTTTGTGTAGAAAGATAACAGAAACCGAAATTTGGCACCATGCAAATATATGGACAAGTACGTATTCAACGACTTGCATGAAGTATTTTTCTGTGATTTCCCGCATGTATTGCAGGAGCAGATAAAAAGGTTGAAATACAACCATCCTACAAATCGGATCAGAAAGATAGAGTGGAATCTTGTAGAGATCGCATAGTTACTACAAGTTTATAATAAATTTACACGTCCAGTAGATTTCTGGTTAGACAACATTGTTGCAGGATTTATCACAAAATGTGTAGTAGATACAATGAAGTCTTACAACACATCAGAGAAAGAGCTCTTGAAGGGACATCAAGGCAGGTATATCAGATCGTTATATACTTCTATTGAGATGTTACTATATAAAAAAGGTGTAATGACAATGGCATCATACAACTAAAATTCTCTACATGCATGGGGGAAGGGGGGAAGCACTGAAAGGATAAATGGATAAAGGAAAGAAGGAGGAGGACTTGGACCAAATTATGATGGATGAAGACCAGATCAAGAAGATCATGGAAACAACTGGAAGAATGTGTAATGGAGTACCATACAATAATAATATGAACACCAAGAAGAGTGTCGTAGCCGTGAGGGAGGGATTGACAAGTCATGAAGAAGAGGTAGAGGATCTCCAGGCTATGGAGAAGATTGAGGAAATCCTGAGTGTGACATAAGAAAGGAAGATGAGAGGTCCAAGAGTGGGAATATAAGGAAACACTCCTATCCATATTAGTGTCAGTGTCGAATACATAAACCCACGTGTGACTAATACAACAAGAAGAACACCACCATTTAGACAACAGAATTTCGAGAGAAGCAAGATAGAAGGAAGTACATCTACACAAGAAACAACAATTGGGGGATTCAGTTCAAGAAGCATTAGTCAAGTATATACATCATGCAAAGGTATTAGTTCATCATTCAGGATGGCAGGACATGATCCCACCATCAGATTGCCAGAATTCAAAGGAGAGGCATCAGAGGACCTTGAGAAGCATTTGTTTATTTGTGAAAATATCTGGGAAGAGAAACATATCACAGATGAGGATACTAAACTTGTACAGTTAGCTATCACACTAAGAGATCATGCACTGGATTGGTACTTGAGTTTAGATGCAAACAGTCTGCCAAGGACAACCAGAACTATTGGAGATATCAAAAATCTGTTCTTAAGTGAATTCTAGAAGCCTAGTTTAGAAAATCAATACATGAATGAGATGATAGATATTATACAGAAACCAGGAGAATCTGTATGGGAAATTGACCATAGATTCAAATGATTGAAGGGAAAGATAAAGTATGTCATGAAATATATGCATCATAAGCATATGTTCATCAATTCACTGCTACCACACTTGAAATACCCTTTGCGACAACATAAGTTTCAAAAAAAGGCAGAGGCTCTATAGGCAGCCCTACAAATGGAAGAGAACTAATATCAAAAGACATGTCCATCCATAGAGGAGCTGAAGGAGGATATGAAGAAATTAACATTCTAGCTATACCAGAACAAAGGTAAGGACAAAAAAAAGGTCATTTGGTGTACCACATGTAGGACAAAAGGACACCATAAGAACGAATGTCCAACATTATTGCAGTACATGGTAGTAGGAATGCCAAAATCAAATCCAATAGGAGGACTATGGTGTGAGATATGTAAGAAACAGGGGCATGATCCATATCACTGCCCAATGATGCAGAAGTACCACATAGTACGTAAGAGCTCATATTGAAACTTTTTCAAGTCAGTAGGCCATGATGACAAAGATTGCAGGACCATGGACTTGATGAGGGAAAGAACATCATATGCTTACAAGGTGTAGGCAAAAATGATGACTAGGCAAGCCACACCATAGTTTAACCAAGTACCAGCCCCATATAACACTGCGCAACTGCAATACAATACCGCACAACCACACTATAATCCCACACAGTATAACCAGGCGCATCAGTACAATGCACCACGAGGAGATCGAGCTGGATACAGAGGTGAAGGAAGAGGAAGAGGAGGCTTTGGAATAGGCAGAGGACCAGTGATATGCCACAAATGTCAACAACCAGGACACTATGCAAGAGAATGTCCACTTCCACCTGCGATGTGTATGTATTATCGGGCATCAGATCATGATATAGAAGAATTCCCTACACTATTAGGGAAGATCCAAGAAAAGAGAAATCAGAACAATTAGAATGTTCAGTGGATTTTGACGAAAGAAAGGGATGAAGGAAGAAACATCAACATAGTTACGCGGAGAGGAGATAATATAGGAAAAGAAGCAGTAAGACAATAGCCAACACAACACCAATGGGTGAAGAAGAATGTCTAACCAAAGAAGAATTTTGATGCATAGAAAGAAAAGGAGATATTCAAGAAGTCCAGACAAGAATTCATGAAGCTAGACATTGCATCGACATCAACCGGGCAACATAATAAGGAAGTGCTAGCATATGAGATGCCTCCATCACTGTATCACCCCAAAGAAGCACAACCCCTAGAAAAAGTAAATACGATTAAGGGATTTTTGCAATCCTTTGTTAAACTACTAAACAATCCATCATCTGTTAAAGTATTACAAAGTATGCTAGAAATATGTAGCATAGAGGTAGAAGGAAAGCTACAACAGAAAACAATTAATAATCTCCATACAAGGAGGAGAACAAGTAGAGAATTTTGACTGAATGCTAACATTGGATATTTAAACATGGGATATATTATACTAGATTGAGGATCAGAAGTAAATGTATTACCCAAGAAGACATGGAAATGTATGGGAGAGCCCACATTAGGATATTCACCTGTTCAGTTGAAACTAGCAAACCAACACATATTTATACCAATTGGAAGACTAAAGGGGGTGACAATAGATCTGGATGGAGTGCGAACTAAAGCCGATTTCAAAGTAATAGAGATAGTGGATGGCACAACACCTTATCCAAAATTTCTTGGATTGGATTGGGAGTTTGACAATCAGTCTATAATCAACTTAAAGATGATGAAGATGATATTCGAGTCAGGAGAATACAAATTCATTGTTCCATTGGATCTATCAGAAGGGGAGATGTTTTTCGAACCTACTTTCTTAGAACCGGAAGAAATTAACCAGTTGTACTGAACAACCGCGTGATAAGAATATTATGTGAACCCAACCGTAGATGGGGTACTCAGTTGGAGAAGCATCACCTCATGTGCGTCAGACTCAGATACGGGCTTAGATAATTGGCATGATATCTTACATGAAGTCTCCATAATAAGATGCACAAGAATAGACCACACAGTAATATGGGTAGGTATGGAGATAAGGGAACCTCCCAACTTCCATGGGGTGAATGAATTAGAAGTGTTCTTAAAATGATACAAAGATAAAGTATTAGAAAATCAGATACTCTTATCCCTGGATATAACACTCAAGGCAACACTTGGAATATGGTGGGGTGTGCACAAAGAAACATTCAAGGACTGGTACCAATGTAAGTGGTTACTATGCATTGGGATTCCCGCAGAACAGGGAAGCAACCAACTACAGAAATATGGTGGATAGGGGGCACCAACATAACACTTGGATAAGTGCAAAACATTATGGAGGATGACACCACCAAAGGAATGGCCTTATCATTTTGTTCACACATTAGAAGGGATTCTAGAAATTGGTATACAGACCAGGAATTGTTTAGAGGAACTACAAACTGGACAATATTACAACAAAATTTATAGTCACTTTCTCATTTGACCATGAGAACCCCAACATAGACTCAACACTTAAACAAATTAGAGGGGTGATATTCATTAAAGAACCGAAAGTTGAACTCATGACATAAGAACAACAACAAAACAAATAGATAGTAAAAGAACTATTGTCATGCTACCATGTGCAGGAAGAAGCACTAGATGAAGATGAACTGCGAAACATTTAGATTGTGGAAGTTGAAGGTGAAAGAGAAGTGGAAGTTCCACCTCTGAAATCATAAGTATTTTTTGTGTGATTAGAGTGAAGAAATTCAACATTGGGACAATTGAGAATACTAAAATGGCCATCATTGGAGACTACTGGGATGAGCAAATAGTGGAAAGAATAATAGAGTTACTGTGTGAGTATAATGACCTATTCCCAAAAAAGTTCATAAAGATGAAAGGTATAGTAGGAGAGCTAGGTGAAATGAAGATACCTCTCATATATGAGGCAAGACCGATCAGACAGAGACCATATAGACTAAACCCCATATATAAGCCAAAAGTCAAAGCCAAAATTGACAGGATGTTGGAGGATGGAATCATAGAACATGTAGAGGAATATGAATGGGTAAGCCTTATGGTAGTTCAAGAAAAAAAGAAGGGAAGGATAAGGATATGTTTCAACCTGAGGAAGTTTAATGATGCATGCCTACCTGACCCATTCCCTACTCCTTTCACAGATGAGGTGTTGGATAATGTAGGAGGACATGAAGCTTACTCATTCACTTACAGACTCTCAGGCTACCATAAGATCAAGATAGCCTCAGAAGACAGATAAAAAACCACTTTTTCCATAGAATGGGGATCCTACCAGTACACAGTCATGCCATTTGGGCTGAAGAATGAACCAACAATATTTTCCAGAGTAGTCATAGCTGCATTCAAAGAATTCATCCACTAGTTTATAGAGGTATATCTGGATGATTAGATGGTCTATACTCTGTTGAAAGACAATGTAGAGGTATTGAGGTTGATGCTATAAATATGCATGCAGTTTAAGATATTGTTAAACATCAAGAAGTGCATCTTTAGAACACCCTTTGGGATACTATTGGGCCATATAGTATGCAAACATGGATTTCTATTATATCCTGCCAAGATTGCAGTAATTGTTAATATACCACCACCAAAATTAGTATGTCAATTAAGAGAAACATTGGGACACACAGGATACTACAGGAAATTAATAAAAGGATATGTGCAGATCACTGTGGCAATGGAGAAATTGTTGAGAAAAGACAACAATTTTCAATGGAATGAAGACTGTCAGCGAGGAGTGGTCACCATTAAAGAGAAGATGGTAACCACACCAATACTAGTATTCCTGAATTACGAAAAGACATTCCATGTGCATGTAGATGCATCAACCATAGCACTTGGATATATTCTAGCATAGTCAGAACCAGGAGAATTGGACCATCCTATAGCATTTGCTAGTAGAAAATTGTCAAAGTTGGAACATAATTACAATACCACAGAGAGAGAATTCTTAGCTATGGTCTATGTGCTTCAGAAGTTAAGACATTACTTACTGGGAAAACATTTCAAGATGCTTATAGACCATTTAACTCTTAAATACCTCATCAAAAAGCCAGTGCCGGGGGGGAGAATTTGTAGATGGTTATTGTTGTTCTAGAAATTTGACTTTGAAGTGATATTCAAACTAGGGAAGTTGAATGTAGGACCTGATCATCTATCAAGGATCACTAACGAAGAGGAACCTATGAATCTAGAGGACAAATTTCCCGATGCATAGTTATTTTCAGTCCAAGTAGCTGATGAATATTTTGCAGACATCATTCAATACTTGAGTACATGGACTGCCCCATAAGAATTCAACACTGCGCAGAAGAAAAATATGGTAGTTAGAGCTGCAGACTATCAAATGATTGCAGGACACTTATCCAAGAAGGGTGCATACAACATCTTGAGAATATGTGTATTAGAACATGAAATACCTAGGCTTTTAGCAGAATCCCATGAGGGAATAGAAGGAGGACATTATGCAGGAAAAGATACTGCGTAGAAGGTATTGTGCACATGACTATGGTGGTCGACTGTTGAAAGAGACTCAAAGGACTACTGCTAGAGATGTGATGTGTGTTAGAGGGTTGGTAAACCTAATAGATGGGATGCGATGCCTCTGAAGCCACAAGTAACCTTTTAGGTATTCGACAAATGGGAAATAGATTTTTTGGGACCAATTAACCCACTAGCAAAAAGGTCAAGAAAAAGGTATATTATTATTGCAATAGAGTACTTAACCGGATGGGGAAAAGAAGCACTAGTAGAATATTGCAGTTCAGAGACAACAACACACTTCCTATTTGAGAAAGTGATCACTAGATTAAGATGCCCAAGGATTTTGATGAGTGAACAAGGAACTCACTTCATTAACAACACTATTAAGACTATGACTGAGGAGTTTGAAGTCTATCATCAAAAGAGTACACCATATCATCCTCAAGCAAATGGAATAGTGGAAGCCTTTAATAAGATCCTCGAAAATAGACTGACAAAGATATGCAATGTTAATAGGGACGATTGGGACTTGAAGATACCAACAATATTATGGGCATATAGGACCACATGTAAAACATTGACAGGGAAGACACCATTCATATTGGTGTATGGACAAGAATCAGTGGTGCCATTAGAGGTTTTGGTACCTAGTTTGTGTGTAGCAACAATTACAAACATGACAGAGTGAGTCGTAGTACAAGAAAGGATAAGTCAACTAATGATCATGGAAGAAGATAGGATTATAGCAAGGTTTCACCAAGAGGTACAGAAAGCAAGGGACAAATCTTGGCATGATAGACATATCAAGAGGAAAAATTTCAAGGATGGAGACCTAGTCTTGGTGTATGACAGTAAATCTCTTCAACACCCAGGAAAACTTAGAATGAATTGGTTGGGACCATATGAAGTAAAGACTATCACAGATGGGGGAGTTGTACAGTTGAATTATTTGGGAGGAACATAAATCAGAGGAATGATCAATGGGAGTCGAATGAAGCTGTATAGGGACAATCAACCTCCTAGCACTTACAAAAAAAAAAAAACAAAGGATTGCGCGCAACAACAGAGGGGTTACCACGTTAGACAACAGAAGACAACATCCAACTAAAAGAGGGGTAGCATGACAAAAATAAAATGTCCACACACATATCCCAAATATAATAACATGCACTTGGAATAGCTAGTGCGTCAGAGAAAGGACCAACAGTCAGAAAAAGGCAGAAATTGTGAAAATGGAGGGTACGAAAAATAGGTGCCAACTGGCGACATCTATCAAAATCGAATGACAAGAATGATTGATGGGATGCCATATTAATCACACCAACTGGATATGTCAAGGGAATTCAATGGAAGGTATGCGAGAAGCGCCAATTCATTTAACCCACAACTCAAGTAACTTCTTTGAGAAGTTTCACACAATTTCTATATAAGGAAAGCATAAGGGTAACATAAGGGTTATAGTGAAATCGATAAAAGCACAGAGCGATAGGGTATACGGAGAAGAGAGCGATTTTKCAAGAGTTACAAAATGAACTAGCTCAACGGAGACCATTTTAACCACCATGTCACCACCCAAGCTAGGTGCACTGATCCAGGTCTACAGACGACATCGAAGAAAACTTAGAACACCAAMACATCCATAAGGAATCAAGTAGGAAACCACCCAAACTATTGAATTCGTCAACTTGGATGAAATCACTTCACCCAATATGGAACCAGGGAGCCCCACACCAGTGGTAGAGGAAACTCAACAAACAACAGTAGTGGGCGTAGATATTGATATGCCAAAAGTTGGGCAGAGCCAACAGGCCAAGGAGGTAGGAAATCCTTTGTGCCTTTAAAACCCCAAATAATCCCCGAGGTTTAATGGGATGGTCCCAAACTAGACCCTACGAACATACAATATGGATCCAAGCACAAAAGGATCCCAAGAAGGAATGGATACAACTATGATACAACGTCAAAGAAGAGGATGTAGATATGGCCATTAAGGATTGGAAAGATGACTGGAGAGTTCCAGTTCTAATTCAAGAGATGTCCATGGATACGGAGGATGATGCAGGACAAGAACAAACACCTGTAGGAGACAAAACAATGCCCAATAAGACAAATCCAGGGAAGAATCTGACACAACATAAGAAAGGGGGTGTGCCAAAGAAAGGTACCCAGGCGGGAAATAAGGACAACACCCAGGTGCCACAGGAACAGAAAAAAGAGACTTAGACAAGACAAGGGACCACATCAAGTGCTACCCAATAGGGACAAGGCTAGATAAAGAGGCCGATCATACACATTTGGGGTGCACACAAGAAGGCTAAGGCACAAAAAATTCCACCGGAATATACAATCACCAAGGACAATGTGGACCTCGTGGTTGAAAGAGTCCATGACCGGGAAATTGAGGACTTTGAAGATGCCCAACACCAAAGGGACCAGATCCAGGATGAGTTAGATGACATGAGGTAGCTCCTAGAGAAGATAAGAGAAACACTGAGGGTGGTCAAAGGAATAGAGTCAGTCCTCACTGCATCACAAGAAGGATCTAAGGATGTGCCCAATGAGTAGGATATGATCCAGACGATAGCACAAGAGAGCTTGAATTTTCACTTTATACCCAGCATGTTGCACATGGATGATATTGTGGGCCAGACACCCTTGAAATATCTGGCACAAATACAGTTGATAATGGGGAGGATCCCAAATAAGGTGTTATATAAATTTCAAGTCAACATCACGCAGGAGGTACAGTCGTGCACACACATAGATGCAGCAGAGCTACAACACACGAAGGACAATAGGGAAGAGTTGGAGTTGGTTCTTGAGCAGGTCAAGCTCGATACTAAAGATGTGAAAAATCATGCAGATAGGATCAAGCATGGATTGGATGTAGCCTATGACATAATTCCAAAGAGCGCACAAATAACAAAGCCTATGATGAAGCAAACAATTTATCATATTGTGCAAACAATCAATCAATAAAGGAAGGAGATCCAAGAGATCGATAACCTCCAGGAACAACTCATCCCTACCACTCCCTCAGAGGTGAAGGAGAAACGGAAGAAGAAAGAAGCATGGAATATTGAGGAAATTGAACGAAAAGTCAATGTAGCTGTTGACTTGTTTGATAGAGAAGCACAGTTATGGACAAATCTAGAGGAGGATCAATAGATCCAATAGTGGGACCAGGAAGAGGAAACGATAAGCGAAACTATCCGAGACCTTAAGCAGAGGTAGAAGACAATGAAGATCACTGAGCACCTCAAAGGAGTAGAAGATATGAAGAAGCTGCAAGTAGAGATCATAGCAATGCAGACACAGAAGAAGGATCGCCAAGATCAAATGGAACCTCTCCAAGAGATACCAATGAAGGTCATTGCACAGGCAGAAGAGGAAAAGAAGAACATGGCACAAACTTTGGTAGAGTGCACATAGATGATCAACAAGGAGATTACAGTGCAAGTATTGGACCCCCTCAGAGAAAAGACCGTGCAGGTTCAAACATAAGCAAGGGAACTCACAAATAAGTTCCAGATTCTCGGAGGAACTATTGAAGAAGCACATAAAGCTTAGGTGGCTCGGGATGAGCCACATGTCAGTGTTGGGGGCCTATTAGACACAGACCCAGTAAGGAGAAAATGTTATTTTTTGGAGGAGAAGCATGAAAGGAGGAAAGGAAAAATGTAAGGAAAAGAAGCACATGTGAGGGAAGCAGACAAGGTGTGCATGCAAGGAAGACCTAATGACGTTAGGGTTAGGGTTTTTGCTATGTATTGTAATGGCTGATGAGCCAAGAATATAAATAGGTAGTACTTAGGAGAAGATAGAGAGGACAAGATAAGAGAAAGGATGGCAAAGAGTTGTAAGAAATTTACTACTCATTAAGATGGTGATCTAGGGAAGCAGGGAGCAACTGGACCCTGAGGGTTAGATCGCAGGCTGAGGAGCCTGGTGCGATCTATTCAGCCTCACAGGGACAAAGGATCATATTGAAGAGTGTAAGATCTAAGATTGTAAACACGTGCAGTGTGACCTATTACTGAACCATAATAAAGAGCTTGAGAGACAAATCTTTGTGGATGTAGCCCAGGGGGGTTAACCACGATAAAACTTGTGTTGTGTGAATGAATGTATGCGTATTTATTGCTATTAAGTGGTGAATGCTAGATAAATGAATTAACTAGTTAGATATGGTATTTCACATGCATGAATAGAATGACTGTTATAATCATATGTTAAACTGAATGAATAAAGATTACAATATACAACCGTAGATATCCAATCATTCCTAGGTTGCAAACACCTAAGTATTGAAGCCATCCATAGAGCTATATAGGGTGAGATTGCACAGTGCACTCTATGTGTTGCATTGCCTTCTGGTCTACCAGAGGGTCCGATAGTTTTAGAGGGATTTTATTGGGAGCTTATTAAATTTGAACCGGGGTCAACCTATGACAGTAAGGTAGGATCAAGATAACTAATAAAGAATCCCAAGTAGAAGAGTAGAAATCCAACAACATAACCCATGGCATGCTAGAAAGTGGCCCCTGCATTGGTGGTGAAATCATTTTTTAGCTGGTCATCCTCCTTTACAAACACCTGAACATATCCTGAGAAACCATCAAGAATGGACATCATTTCCGCTCTGGCGACCCTTTGCAAAATATACTCCATGTTTGGTAGAGGATAGTTGTCTTTAAGAGAATCTTGGTTCAAATTTCTGAAATCCACACATATCCTGATCTCACCAGTATTTTTCCTGATGATGAATGGATTAGACACCCAAGATGAGTATCTAATAGGCTCAATTATTCCTGTGGGGAAATTTTTGGGTCCAACTTCCTGAGCTTATGTCTGAAGTGTTTCGTGCTTTCCACAAGGGGAATAGCTTGTTGTATGACGTCCTCTCAGTAATCCTTCAAATATGCGTAAGACCAAGCAAAAACATCCTTAAATTATCTTATGAGGGAAATCAACTTCTCCCTTTCATCATGTGTTGTTGCTTTTCCAAACTTGATCATCTTTGGGGATTCCTCGGTGCCAATTTTGAATTCAATGATCTCGTCATCAATTTTTCTTTATGGCCTCCCCTTATACATGCCATTTCGATAAAAAAGTCTCTCTAAGGGGACAAAACCTTTAGGTAAAGGTTCGTCAACTAGATCAATGATTTCAATGTTTTCCCTTTCCTCCAATAGGTTTATCTAGGATTTCGAGAATTCACCTTCATTTTGGAGAAAACATAGAATCTAGTTTTCATTATCAAAAACCTACCAATGTTCCAAGTTATCGGGTAGCGAGGGCCTGCAATTTACTTCCACTTTATAGAGGTCAGTTTCTTTGAAACATTGTATGGTAGAAGTGGAAATGGAAAGGTTTTATACTAAATGATTCTCTTCCCTAGGGATGGATTCAATTGAAAAGTTATCAAACTTCTTCATGACATCCCAAACGACATCTTTCTAGTGTTTCAACCTTTGGTTTTTAGCAGTGAATTTCTTGTTAACTTGTGAAACTATCAAGTCAGAGTCTCCTCTTACGTACAAGGACTTGATGTTCTTATCAATGGAAATATCCGTTCCTAGGATAAGTGTTGTATCCCTTTCGTCACCTAAATGAGCAAAAGAAGGACACTTACAAGTCTAGTTGGGTTAGCTAGACAAGACAGAAGTGAGTGCAAGAGTTAGAAACATCAATCACAATAAGAAAATAAACAACTAATCTAATAACAAGTATAGAAACTAAACTAATGTGCATAAGGGAAACAGAACAAAAGAAAGACTGATATTCATGCCACCAATAGATAGATTTTATTAGTGGGAAAACACCAAAGATAAAGGGAGGCTTATGGGTCCCTTCTTCCTCCAATGGAGGGATCTTGAACACCCAATGATTGAGATCTTCTTACAAATAACAAACTAAAAGGAAATGGTGAATAAATCCAAAGCTCATTCACTCAAGAGGTGATGTGAATGGCCCAATGAAATGATGCGTATATGCTCCAATGAGGAAAGAGGTTCCTTGTAGGAGAATATAGGTAGCATAACAATACAAATAGATTCTTGGCAATATAGTGAACCCATGGCCTCTTTTTATAGGAAAGATTTGAGGCATTATCCAACCGGTATTTAGTGTGAAAAAGGGGCCCTTTAGGGCACCTATAGGTCTTTGACCAGCCCCCCACTCGGATTCAGCTCAGATTTGGTGGTTAAATTGACTTGGGAGATGAACCAGAAGTGGGTGGGAGGTCGACCAGAATCATTAATGCACCGTTCTAAATTGTGCATAGATTTTTGTGTCCACAGTCGCGCATCGGGCGCATGTGCACTTTTCCGGAGTCTTAGACTGGCGCATGTGCATGTGCTTCCTTTGAATTCTAAGCGCATGCTGATTTTATAACTAGTTGTATAGTTTTGTGCCCTTTGGAAATGCATTTTTTGGTCCATGGGTGAACTAATAGTTGTTTGTAGATGCTAGATTTCCGTAACCATTTGCAGATGAAATTTCAGTGATAACAGATGCCCCCTGATGTATGAGGTTAGGAACATACGTGTTGTAGGAAAATATGCCTGCGGACAAGTAGATCGACCTCTAAGGCTTGACCTTAACCCTAGACAGAAAAGTGCTTATCATGGACACTGAATTTCTTTCGAATCTATCTAAGCCTAATGCATGAGAAGGAAGAGTAACAGAAGTACCTTTTAACCGTCGTTTGTCCCTGCACGCTCCGAGTTGCGCTCCAATCCTTTGCTTCTCGTTGATGGCTGTGGACAAATGAAGATACGACCACTTCCTACTCTATTGACATTAGCTTGAAAACAGATCTATCACTGAATGATAAGTTCATGTAGCATCTAACACAAACTAGAAAGAAACAGGCCAAG
>JASDQU010105128.1:21944-42241 GCA_032191745.1 Picea mariana
GAAGATACGACCACTTCCTACTCTATTGACATTAGCTTGAAAACAGATCTATCACTGAATGATAAGTTCATGTAGCATCTAACACAAACTAGAAAGAAACAGGCCAAGCATGTCATATTAATGAGAATAACGATAGCAGTACTTACAATCGTAGATGCGAGTGCGACAGCTTCGTCAGATCCTCTTCGTCTAACCCTTACTTGAAAGATCCACAACCTGGATGGCAGCAGCTGCACTGGTGATTCTTCTCTAGCTGACTGCAGATTTCCTCCAAGATCATAAGTTTCACATACACATTTCTTCCCCCTCAGCTATGTTCCCACACCACTTATGAGATCATAAGTTTGGTGTAATTCTCTTCTTCCAGTCCTCACTTATGAGATCATAAGTTTGACATCATCTATTTTGCCCCCTCAACTATGTTCCCACACCACTTATGAGATCATAAGTTTGGTGTAATTCTCTTCTTCCAGTCCTCACTTATGAGATCATAAGTTTGACATCATCTATTTTGCCCCCCCTTTCACCATTATAAAGCTTGCTTATATAGCCTTGGAGAGGCTCAACAATCTTGAGATATCTTTGGGGAAGGTGAGGATTTTCCTCCTTCAGTTGAGGATCTTCCCTAGGATCATGGCTGGACCAGGGATTCGAATCCAACTGCCTTCCAAGAATGAAAAGAAGCTTCCCCCATTCATCTCGACGGCTTAAAAACTTCCCAGAATAGGTAGCGCTCCTTCAAAAGGGCTATCAGAGCGTTGTAGCGCCCCTTAGTAAGCTTTAGGGGGCGCCAGCACCCTCAAAATCTATAACGCTCCTTCAAAAGGGCCTGGAAGCGTTATAACGCTCCCTGACAGTGTATGAGGAGCGCCGACGCTCCGAGATAGTGTATGGGGGAGCGCTCCTCTCCAAAACTCAATTTTTTGGGTGCTTTCAGGTGGCAAAAGGTTTGCAAGCCTGTTGACTCATTTCTCCTCTTCCAAATTAGATGTTCGAGGTGTTTCAAGTGTCTTTCTCATGTCGTTATAGGCACGACATAGGCATCATAGAAGTATTCTCTCTTGTGACACTTGTGAGTAACACACGACACTTGCTACCTTGTGAGCAAAATGCGACACTTGCAACCTTTGTAATGACGACACTTGCGACACTATCAAAGTGAGCAATTTTGATGTGTAGCAATACGTATAGCCGAAAATACATCAATGTTTCTTCTACTGAGAGTATATTTGTAAGAAGGAGTGTTGAGGGGAGTTACAAGAGAGACCCATTGGAGGGAGAGGGGAACCTGTAGGACCCAAAATCTTCACAACGTGTGAAAAAAATAAAACTGTGTACAAATGAGGTGAGCATGCCCCATGCTCGTGTCATGTAACTCAATAAAATGTATGAGACAGTAACTGAAATTGTGTGTTAGTGTAGATGACTGCAGTGCCCTCTAGGGCGAGTTGATAATGGAAGAGGACAATTTTGATGGTGAACAAACTCCGAAAAGAGGTGATGATACCTGTGATAAGTGTCGAGGAGTTGCGGGCATTGATGGCCCAACAGTTTTCATAAGTCTTCAGAAAATATAAAAACAACTGCAATAGTCGCAAAGTAAGACCCACCGCAACATGAGAAAGTGTTGAATTCAAATGTCATGGGGGTCAACGACAACAAAGAGAAATGATGATTCTCTCTGTGTCGTTCGAGACTCCTCATTGTGGAGGTAATGAGAGTCAAAATACTGTCACCCTTCTAGGAACTGTGTTGATGTCAACAGAAAGGGAGACGTGACTCTAAGAAGTGAAGGGATTCATGAAATCTACTGGAGAATATCAGGAACTGATGAGGAACATGGATGAATTCAAGAAGTGGTGAGACTCAAGACTTCCCTTGGTTGGGGATATATGTAAAGGATGAGTGGCAACAACCTGTGAAACCAAATCTAGGATTAGGGGGACGACTAGGCTTGGGTAAAGTGTGCTAGAGGTG
This sequence comes from Picea mariana, assembly GCA_032191745.1. NCBI lineage: Eukaryota > Viridiplantae > Streptophyta > Pinopsida > Pinales > Pinaceae > Picea > Picea mariana. The sequence goes on from JASDQU010105128.1 coordinate 23,922, forward strand.
TGACAAGACGGACAATTGCAGAGATCAAAGGTGTATAGATTGCAAGATACTCGGGGTTTATGGATGATGTCAACAAGTGTAGGAGGTGAAAAATTCCCCAACCAAGGGCGACAGGGGTTTCTTTGCCAAAAAAGAAAGATCACCAAAGGTGACAATAGAAAGCTATGTAAATGTGGGAAACAAAGGTTTTGTACAATTACCAAAGGAATAAAGAATAAGTTGGGATAAATGTGTAGATATAGAAATGGGTGCCCTAGTGCAAGATGGCTTGGCTGGTGAGGGCACAAGTTGCTTGGAAAACAGGTGGAGGGTGGGGGCCCCGTAGGTGGGTTTTTGTATTAGGGAAATGAATAGAGGACAATCTGTAGATGGGAAAACTGAGGGTGGGTGAAATGGAGGGTTAATGATACTATGGAGGCATAGCCAAATGGGAACTGTAATGAGCTCAGGATTCCATTGTGGGGAAGCTAGAAAAATAAGGAGAAAGAGCATGTGGCTGATTCTCGGAAATGCGAAGACTATTGGGACTCCCAGCCCTAGGAGATGAAAATAACATGAGTGTCAAAGTGCCAGGGGGGACTATAATTGGGACAACTCATGTAGGAGAGAGTGCTACTGGTTGAAAATACGAAAAATGCAGCGGAAGTGTGAGTACGACAAAGACGGATGAGGGGTACTCTAGAGGCAAAGATCGGAGGGTGTGACTGGGAAATGCAATTGATATTCAGAGGGAATGATTACATGCCAGTGTCGATGATATACCTGAAGGGGTAACACTGATGCATCATGACAAAGTACCTTCACACATGAAAATTGAATACCCAATGTGAAAAATATCTGAATATAGAGAACATATAACAATAATTCAATAACTTGTGAATATAAGTAGGCGTACCTCGGTAGGATGTGAGAAAAATGCACCCTCCGAGGCCAAGGATGGATGGTGAACTGAGGGATGTGATCGTGTAGGGGGTGAGATCCTGATCTCGTGGCTGAAGATGGATTGAAAAACAGACGATCGGAGCTCCTGTAATTGAGCATGGAAGTTTGGTAGAAGGGACTATATATAGTTGTAGGGCCCACAATGCCACCTCATTTGTGCTTGTTGTCTTAGTGAGTGGATGAGATATTTCAAAGGATATTTGGAGATTCTGGGAGATCGAGTCAGCCGATTTAGGATCAATGAGTGCCAGGTTAGTGGTCATATCCTCCTACACAGTAATTAGGATTTTGTTTTGGGGCAGGGGTGTATGGATGGCCATGCAGGAAGATTTTGTGAGGGTGGGCCCCCCAGTGCATGGGCGATCAAATGATTCATGTGCATGAGTGTGCGGATGTAATTGGAACAACCATGCATAGGGGCACCTGAATGGGGAAAACATACACACATTGGATGCACATATGTTCAAAGCACAGTTGTGCATGCATGCGTGGCTGTGTTCCTGACAGTTGCACATGTGTGTGCAACTGTGTAGCGAATAGGCATGCTGGGATGTGCATCTATGTGGTTGACAGGGGCGCATATGTGTGCTCCTGTATCACCAAAATTTACCCATGCATATGCTACCGTGGGATGAACAAGTGCGCATATGTGCACATCTATGGGGAAAATAGCCGCGTCCTTGAGGTAAAGCTGAGGGGTGTAAAAACTTATATTTTTTGGATATTTTGGTGTTTTTATGGATTGTGATGTCTGATCAATTACTTGTATGTGTGGATGAAAGTGACCAATTGATGATGCTAGTACACTAGAGGGAGAGGGATTGGGTGCGCCTGAGAGAGGTGGTGAGAGATGAAGAGATGGTTGTACGGGGCCCTTTGGTAGCATGTGGGTTGCTAACATTTTTTGAGTGTTCACTGGTGCGAGCATAAGAGTCCTGCTGTAGTTCCTGATATCGATGTGGAGCCCTGATCTGTAGTGCTTCATTGTGCGAGGTGAGCATCTCACATTCTCTTTGATAGAGGATGTGTATTTTTTGACTTGACTCCCTTTTCAGGGAACCCAACTACCGACTAAGCCCGTGTTACCCAGGGATGGACAGTTGGTTGTCCTAGCCCAGACCTATTGCTCGAGAGAGGACTTCATGTCTAGATCCATGGTGAGGATTGGGGCGATGGATTCCCTTGTGCATCATTGCATTGCATCAATGATTGTGAGGGTGTATGGATATCTCACTACTCAACAGATCAGTGGTGGTCAGCTAAGGATCATGCAGAGGGCACTGAGTGGTGAGCACTTTGCCTGGGGGTTTATTTTGCATGCCAATATGGTGGGGCAACTCAATAGGTGTTGAGCTGCAGACTCAGGGGACTTTGTCTTTGGGTCGATTTTGGTGGCTTGGTTTTTGGAGAGGGTGCCTATGTTGTGCTAGAGAGTTTTGTTGCANCAGATGCCATAGATCATACTCTGATACCCATATAGTGGGGTGGACTTCTGAGAAGACCCAAATATGGTGCTCAATAGGTGTTGAGCTGCAGACTCAGGGGACTTTGTCTTTGGGTCGATTTTGGTGGCTTGGTTTTTGGAGAGGGTGCCTATGTTGTGCTAGAGAGTTTTGTTGCATGCACCGGGTGTGCGAGAGCCGCTACTGAGGCAGTGGGTGACAATTTTGGTTCGGCATGGGGGTTGGGAGGGTGGCCATTACTTTATGACTGAGGTTGCATGGGTGTGGCATCAGATGCCATAGATCATACTCTGATACCCATATAGTGGGGTGGACTTCTGAGAAGACCCAAATATGGTGCTACCCCCTGGAGAGGTGTTTGACCATAGAGGTATGTTGATTTATTTGATGGTTTGATTTTTAGATAGTATAGCATATGTTTTATGTATGGATGGATTTTTATGCTATCATTTATGTGTTGTGTGTGCAGATGTGGGACCGCACAGGCGGGAGGTTGATATGGTCAGAGCATCAGCTCGTCAGGGGCCCATGAGACCACCATGGGGGGAGCCATGGATAGGGGAGAGATGGCGGGGGGATGAGGTTGGTGCAAGAATAGTTGATGATGAGAAAGCAGGTCGAAGATGCCGATTTGATGAACCTAGTGCATGGACTTCACATGCTCCTCTGGCGGGGGCTGGGGGAGAGTTTGAGTATTTTTTCTGCCGATTGGAGGCGGTACTATAAGGATTTCCTTAGGTCATGTGGATGCAGATCTAGGAAGAGGGAGGCTTGGACCAGTGTATGGGCCTTCTAGCATAGTTGTGGACCCTGATCCATAGAGTAGATGTAGCGGGGGTGGCTATGACTGGGCGATTGCCCCCAGGAACTCAGGGACCCCTAGCTGGTGGGGAACCTCATCCAGAGAAAGGACAAGGTGGTGGGGCCCTAGAGGCGCCATGAGTGCCTCTAGTATATGTATTGTTGTATTTATAAAGTCTTGTGAGCCCATTTTGTATACGGTGTTGTGACATCGATTTTGTACTTATAGGGCTGAGGTGGTTCACCTGCCTATGACTGTTGGACATGTTGTACTATTTTTTGTAAACATTGATGGCATATTGACCGATATATATATATATATATATATATATGGAGATACATTTTGGATCTATATGATGTTCACATGATGATGATTTTTAATGCTTTTTATGATGTCTAATCTATATGCTGTGACAGACTCTTTGATGATTTATGTATGTGTTATGGTATCTTGATGTGATAAATGCCAATCCAACACTAGGTTAGCCATATTATCTGCTATTTTATTGAACTGTCATGGAATATGTGAAAATATGATTGAATCAAAATGTCGAGATAAAATTCTAATTTGCAGGTATTTGTGGAAGAGGCAAGGATCGCGGACACGATAAACATTGTTGAGCTGAAGGACCACGAGATGGGAATCGAGTAAGATGCTAAGGTGACGAATATGGTGGTGACTGGCTCCAACAAGATGACCAATGGTGAATGTGTATTCATATTGGTTGTTGGTTTTTGATCCCAAACATATGCCGCTGGAGTGGAGTAGTTCATGTGAGGGGGTATAAAGGGCCCAAGTGGCCGAAGAAAGATTCTGTGTCCATCGGCTAGCTCCGTCGGTGTAACCGATGTGGTAGGCCAATGGAGGTAGCATATGTAAATAACAAAAATGATAGATTAGAAGTAAGGCATGGGAAGGAAGAAGACTAAAAACTCTATGAAATATGTGCAAAAAAGAAAAATCCTAATGTAGAAGGGCTACGCTTAGGCGTAAAATTTCTTTAAGTACAACCCATTGATGGGTTCTTTGAGAGGGTGGCCTTCGGGAGAGGCCAAGATGTATGCAACTTTGGTGAGGAAATGTTGGATGATGTAAGGTCCATGCCATAATGACTCAAATTTTCCATGTCCGAGGGTATCATGAGCGATATCGTAAGCAAGGATGAAGTCACCTTTGTTGAATGAGCGAAGGTTGACATGTCGATCGAAGGTGGCCTTCGATCATTTTTTGGTTGCTTCATTTTTCTCTAATGAAGACCGAAGATCTTCATCCAACGATTCTAAGTTCAACAAACGCTACTCCATTAGAGCAGTGTCGGGTAATATCTCAATAGCGGTGCGTAAGGTGGGAATTTCTCACTCGATGGGGAGAGTGGCCTCGACCCCATGGACAAGATGAAATGGGGTAAAACTAGTGGCAGTTTTAACTACCGTGCGATAATCCCACAGTGCGGAAAACAACATATGATTCCAATTGGTCTTATGTTTGTTGACCGTGCGCTGCAACATGGTTTTAAGGACCTTGTTGACCGCCTCTACTTGACTATTGGTCTTAGGGTAATATGGGGAGGTGAACTCTTGGGAGAAGCCTAAACTAGAAGAGAGTTCAACGAAAATATCATTCTCGAAGTGCTTCCCGTAATCGAAGACTAATTTTAGTGGGACTCTAAAGCGGGAGATGACGTGGTTAAAGAGAAAATGCGTTGTAGTGTTAGTGGTGTTGTTGAAGGTAGGCATGGCTTCAACCCACTTGGTGAAGTAATCAACTTCCATGATGATGTATTTGTGTCCATTGCTAGATGGAGGGTTGCAAGTCATGAAGTTTATGCCCCATTTGAAAAAGGGGCCGGTAGTAATGACTAGGTGTAGAAGAGCAGGTGGTGCTCACACTTTGTTGGCATATAGCTGACATTTGTCACACCGCTTCACAGCGTGGATGAAATTGTGAAACAATGTGGACCAAAAGTAGCTTGCTTGAATGATTTTTTTGGTGGTGTACATCCCTGAGATGTGGCCACCACAAGCGTCGTTGTGGCAGTCATTCAAGACTCTATCAACTTCGTTGATGGTCAAACATCGATGAAGGATGGTGTCGACCCCATGTTGATATAAGATATCACCGATAAGGAGGTAGTGGGGGGCCTGGTGGTGAATACGTCGATGATCATCCCAAGAGAGGTGGTTTCTGAACTTCTATGTTCAGAGGTAGACGAGGAGATTGCCGTACCAAGGATCATCCGAGGGGATATAAAATAGATGTTCATTGGTGAAGTCAGTATTGACAGGAGTACTGGTAGTATCGAAGGGAAATTTCATAATGAGTTTGGAAAAGATGAGGGATTTCTTGCTCTTGGGTGTTGAAAATTCGAGGTTGTACTCCTGAAGGATGATGATCCATCGGGCAAATTTTCCATTAATTTGTTGACGAATGAGCAAGTATTGCATGGAGTTGGAATCTTCTACGACTTTGGTGGTTCGAAGTAGAATGTAATGGCACAGTTTATGCACTGCGAGGACAACTGCAAGGGTGATTTTCTCTTCGTGATTGTATTTCAAAGGTGGCCCTGAAATATTTTTACTAATATAGTAAATTACATGCTCACGGTCATCATCCCCTAATTGGACGAGAACTCCTGCTACTAATACGGTTGAGGCTGATAAGTAGAGGATATAGTCGCGGTCATAGTTAGGTGGGCTAATCAACAGGGAATTGGAGAGTTCCTCTTTAATATCATCAAAAGAGGTTTGGACATGTTTATCCCATTGAAATGGGATATCGTGACGTAAGAGGCGAAGGAAACCATGTGCATGAGTGGTGTAATCGAGGAAAAAGCAGCGTAAAAAGTTAGCTTTTCTTTGTAAGCTTTGCAGCTGGCATAAATTTTGAGGGGGGGATATTTTTGTGATGGTTTGGACCTTGAGGGGGTCTACACTGATGCCACATTGGGATACGATGAACCCAAGGAGGCGTCTAGTGGTGATGCAGAATACGCACTTGAGGGGGTTCAAACGGATATTGTACTGACGACACCTTTGGAAGATGATTCATAAATCATCGAGATGTTGAGTGTGTTTCTTGGATGAAGCGGTGAGGTCATCCAAGTATGCAAGGATGATATGGGCCAGATCATGAAAAATGTATGTCATGGCTAGTTGAAAAGTGGCACCAGCATTCTTGAGTCCAAAAGACATGACACGATATGCGAAAGTAACCCAGGGGGTAGTGAATGTGGTTTTGTATTGATCGGATGGGTGAATCTGAATTTGGTTGTAGCCAGAGAAATTGTCCATGAAGGACAAAGCCTCGTGGACTACAAAATCATCGATAATTTGGTCGATAAAGGGCGTTGGAAAATTGTCTTTGGGATAGGCGTGATTGAGGTCATGAAAATCATTACAGACGAAAATAGTGCCTTGTTTTTAGTTAACAGGGATGGGGTTGGTGTTACCCATGATTTTGGTCATCATGATGGTGTATTAATGATGGTGTACTCAGGCTCTTCATAAGAACTTTCTCCTGAGAAAAATTACTTTCATCTCTTCCTAGAAAACTCATTTTTGAAGAAGGTTCGCAGGCTGCTAATATATTAGGGTGCGAGAATGACCCATTCTCGCAGGCTGCCTTAAGCCAGGATGCAAACTTCTCACACTGTGTTGAATAGATAGGGTGCGAACTTGTCCTAAAGCATAGAAAAAGATGAATTCTCGATGGTTCTAGAAGGGAATCTTCTAGAAGAATGGGTTAGCATTCAAATGGTTATCCTTGTACTAGATTCCCTGATATTGTGGGATCATTCTTATCCAAGTAACTATCTCATTCTGTCCTATATATTGAGGGAATTCCCATGGAAAAGGTTAAGCAAGATCCATTGGAGAATTGGTGAAAGAATTGTGTGAAGGACTTAGCTTGAACAACAACTTAGAGACTCTAGCAAGTCTATCAAGAGGATTTGATATTCTTCATGCAAAGATTGAGCAAGTGTGTGTGTTGGAACCAAGAGCCATCGAAAGGAATCTTGTGACATCAAGGCGATCAGGTTGTAATCTTCACTTTCAATTAATATGATACAGTGGCATGTCCCTTTCCCATAAATCTATTCTCACTTTATTGTGTAATTCCTTGATCATACACATAAGTTGACAATTGAATATATTTTTCTATCTTCACTTTGGTTGGTTTGTGTTGTCTTGGTCTTGACCTCACGAGACCACCGGAGTCAAGCAGGAGCAACAGAGACCCTAGGAAGCGATACTAAGGTATGTTACTTGTTCCTTCCTACTAGCTAATTCAATGGTCAAAAATTAGGGAAAGAGTCATGTCCTGTCTTATTTTGTTCTAGATCCAGGTGGATCTAGGGAGATCTGTTAGTGTCCGCACCTACTGATTTGTTCGATAACAAAATTGGTGACTCCATTGGGAGAGGTAAGAATAAGGAGGGAAAAAATAATTCTCAAGCAGAGCAAACCAAAACTACCCCTTTTGATGATTGGGATAAGCGCAAACCTCGATACCCTTGTCTTATCTTTGGTGATAATCACTACACGAAGGATTGTCCACGATGCATCAAGGTCACTAAGTTCCTCCAAGGAGCTCCAAAACCACCTGCACCGGTCGTTTTGTCACAACCCTTCCCATCTCAACAACAAGCTCAGTTGGTCATTCATGACCAACCCTTATCTTCTACTACCTTCTATGTTTTTATGTGTACTAGCGATTCTAAGCAGAGCAACGTTGCACTCACTACTCGAGCCAAAGATTATTTTCCTTCTAAAGAGAAGGTTGATGATCTACTGCCTTCCTCAGCACAACCCTCTCCCGCGACTCCACCTACCAATAGTCCTCTTCATATTGAATGACCGAGCCTCGACACAGTTTTGCGACCCCCCCCAAAGGGCGTCGTTCAAAAATCGGCTTTCAATCCTCATGCTCGTGTGGCCCAGAACTACAGTTTTGTTGAAGATCTGGCCCAAGCACCTTCTGCGATGTCCGCCCTCGAAGTCCTTCAAAGTTGTCTTACACAACGGAAGGCATTGTTGAAAGCTATCGGTGGAATCGATCCGACGGATACGAATTTAATAATCTTTGACTTGGAAGATCACATTCCAAGGTTACCCCCTCAACTTGCATTCCAGATCCAAGTAATTGTCTCTAACAAAAACATTTTCCGAACCGTTATCGATGAGGGTGCCTCAACATGTGTTATGTCTCTTTCTTACTGGAAAGCCATTGACTCTCCTTTGAATGAATCCCAGAACACCCTTAAAGCCTTCAATGGATCCGGTTTTAAGCCCTACAGTGTCCTTCCTTCGTTGCCCATCACGTTAGAAGGCAAAATGGTCCAAGTCGAAGTGGAAGTCTTTGACGCTCCCCTTGATTACAATCTTCTTCTTGGCCACAACTGGATCGACTCCATGCACGTAGTTGTGTCAACCCTTTTCTGTGTGGTACATTTCCCCCATCAAGGAAAGGTTGTCACCATCGACCAACTAGCCTTCTTTAAATCTGATACCTGTACTGGCAACATACCGTTCATCGCTAAAACCCCACCGGGTTATGAGAATGTCGGAGTAGGCCTTCTCAAGGACTCCTTGTTAATGGGTACTTTCCCCATACCACTGCCCGATGTTCCATGCTCATCTATTGCTTCCATCAACATGATATCCACCTTGACTCATGAACTTCCTGTGTCTCATGACCCCTGGATCGTTTCGGCGACACAATGCCATTAAGTCCAGTTGAATCTGCCCATCAGGCCATTCAATCGACAACACCTTCTACCCCCTCTCTTGGTGAGTTGTCTCCCAATCCTTTTCGTGTCATTTTTCCTACCGACGAGATGATCATGTCTGCCATGGAAGACACCCCTTGGGATGATGGACATCATCGTTCAATCCTCTTTCTGGAACAACATACCATTGAGAACTACCAATGGATTTCGACCCCGTCGACCGTTATCGTCATCTCAACCATTCCCGAGTCTACACACGATGTTTTTTCCGAAGGGAACTTAAGAAATATCTCGCCCACTATTCCCCTTGACATATCCATCAAACCTGGGATTGTCGAAAATGTCCATATTGGAGCTTCGTGTTCTTCTGACGAAATCGTCACCTACACGTCCATTTTCAAAGAGTTTCGTGACATCTTCGCATGGAGCTACGAAGAAATGTTGGGTATCGACCCTGAGATTGTGATACATGAGATAAAGAAATACCCCGACGCTAAACCAGTTCGGAAATGCCTTCGTCCAGTTCACCCACGTAAAGTGGCTGCTATCAAGCTCGAAGTCGAGAAACTTCTTAAAGCAGGCTTTATTTATCTAGTGGCTCTCACAGACTGGGTTTCCAATCTTGTCCCGATTGACAAGAAACAAGGCACCATTTGTGTATGCGTTGATTATAGGGATATCAACAAAGCTTGTCCCAAAGACAACTTTCTTACCTCCTTCATCAATCATATTGTCGACGATTGCACCGTTAGTGAAATCTTCTCTTATGGATGGTTTCTCCGGGTATAATCAAATCAACATTGTCCCCGGGGATCAACATATGACTGCTTTTATTTGTCCTTGGGGTACTTTTGCCTATCGAAAACTTCCTTTCGGTCTCAAGAACGCTGGCACTACTTTTCAATGTGCTATGTCTTATGATTTCCATGATATCAAGCACATTTTTCAACCATATTTGGACAATTTACCCGCTCATTCAATGCGCCGATTCGATCACCCAACCCACCTCCAAGCCATTTTCGTTCGCAGTCGGTTCTACCGTATACGTTTGAATCCTCATAAGTGCATTTTTTGCATGGAATCCGACCATCTTCTAGGTTTTATCATTTCACGTCAAGGGATCCGGGTGGATCCTTTAAAGGTTGAGGCGATCCTTAATCTCCCTCCTCCTTCTACTCTCACCAGTTACAAAGTTTGCAGGGGAAAGAAAACTTTCTTCGTCGTTTTATCCCAAATTACGTTGAGATAACTCATGGATTTACGCGGCTATTAAAAAAGGATTCAGAGTTCGTCTGGGATACCATCACCAACAATTCTTTTGAAGCTTTGAAATTGTCCCTAATGCGTGCTCCACTTCTCTTTCCCCCCAATTACAGCCATGATTATTTCCTTTATCTTGCTGCCTTAGATTACACCATTGGTATGGTTCTCATCAAAGAGGATGATGCTAACGACGAACATGTTATTTACTACTTGAGTCGAAGTCTAACGCCTACTGAAATCAAGTATTTACATGTCGAAAAACTGGCCTTGGTTGTCGTTCAAGCCATCCGACGCTTTTGACATTCTATCCTCTCACATAAGACTACAGTGATTTCTCATTGCAACCCTATGCAACACATTCTCACCCATCAATTGCTAGGGGAAAAATACTCCAAATGGATTGTGATACTCCAGGAGTTTGACTTGGAATTCGAACGTGCCAATTCTAAGAAGTCCTTAGTCTTTGCTGAGTTGATCTGCGACTTTCCCCATTTTGCAACGAAAAATGTAGTAGCAAATTCATTACCCGATGAATCTCTTTTCCTTATTAGCACTGATGATCTTTGGTATGGTGATATCATTATATATCTCCAAACCCATACTTTTCAGCCAACTTTGTCTAGTATTGAATGACATCGAATACGATACCAAGCTCGTCAATACATTATCCTCGGGGATACTCTTTATTGTTGGGGGATTGCCTCTATTTTTCGATATTGTCTAACTTTCGACGAAGCCAAGAAAGCTCTGAATGACTGCCATTCTGGCACCTGTGGTGGTCATATGTCTGGGTATGCTACTACCCAGAAGATCTTATGAGCATGGTATTTTTGGCCTTCATTATTTAATGACTGCATAATCGTCATTCAAAAATTCCATGCTTGCCAGACCTATAATAACAAGATACAGTCACATCCTGCTCCTCTTCACCCTGTGGTCTCAGTTGGTCCATTTGCAAAATGGGGCATCGATTTCATGACATGTCACCCTCACTCAGCCGGGGGGCATGGTTACATTATTGTAGCCATTGATTACTTTACGAAATGGGCCGAGGCGATGCCGAAATTTGACAACACTGGAAAGACCGCAACATTATTCATTTTTAATCATGTCATAGCTCGTTTTGGTGTTCCCCAAGCTATCGTCACTAATCACGGTAGCCACTTCAGAAACTTCATGATGTCTGAACTTACTGAAAAGTTGGGTCTTCTTCATGATAACTCGACACCCTATTACCCACAAGCCAACGACTAAGTCGAAGAGATTAACAAATTTCTCATAAATATGCTCCGACAAATGATAGGGATTCATAAAACATGTTGGCACACACTGTTGTTTTTGGCATTGTGGGCGTACTGGACATCTGTCAAGTCCGCTATTGGGTTTACACCTTTCCGGTTAGTCTATGGTGTGGAAGTCATTCTCCCGATTGAATGTGAGATACCCTCTTTAAAACTAGCTGTTGAACTCCTACCCAACACTTTTGCTGAGGAAGAACGTCTATTGTATCTTATGCGGTTAGACGAAACTTGACGTGATGCCACCCTAGTCATAGAAGCTTAGAAAAAGTGTGTCAAGGCCCAATACGACAAACATGTCAAGCCTCGCGTTTTCTCGGAAGGAGATCTTGTTCTCCTCTATGAACAAGATCGAGATATGTTAGGAGCTAGGAAATTCGAAGCCATGTGGCAAAGTCCTTATATCGTTTGACAAGTTTTGGAAAAATGAGCTTATGAGTTAGTATATTACGATGGTATCCCTTTGAGTGAACCTAGGAATGGGTTGTACTTGAATAAGTACTATGCATAAAATCATCTGTGCATGAGTACTTGTATTTTTATTGTATCATACTTCTTGTGTGTTACTATATCTTGCTTTTGTCATTATCTGGTCTCTACCCTTATGTGACATTGTGTTTGATTTCCATATGTCGGAGTCTTCGCTACCTTATGTTGGCTTTAGTGATGGCGTTAGCCGTAGTACTCAGAACCTTGCTTCCGCTGCATAGGCAATTTACACCCCTACAAATGAACTTGTCTCCTTACGAGGTTGGTTGCTCGACTGTGCAACCAACAACATTGCAGAGTATAGCGCCGTTATTGAATTATTGATTGATGCTATCTCGCTCGGAATCTGTCATTTGGTTGTGCGACTCGATTCGCAGCTTGTAGTACTATAGTTAAGTAATGTCTATACCATTCGAATTCCTACTTTGTTACGGGTGTATTTGCGAATTCGCCTCTTGGAACATTATTTTGATTACATTGAACATCAATATATTCCTAGATGTCTAAATACATTAACAGATGCATTGGCTAACTATGTATTAGATAGACATTTGAATCATTTATAAATCAATCACATCAATGTTCACACAACACATGATAAACCGATAGAAGCCGTCTGTATATATAACGATCAAAAGAGTTTTTTACAAAAAGTTTTGTCCAAAGACCAAAATATCAAAATCTGAAGCTCATAGCTTCTACAAAGTGACGTCATGGATGACGTTCACGATAACACACGACTACCCGAGCAACCCTACGGAGCAGTCGACTCATGGAACCTGACACCCCTACTGTATGATGCTGATCGCGTCGTGGAACCTCTTCAAGAGGCATGTCTGGAATATCTGCAGTCAAGCCCTCTAGGTTTTGTTCCACTGCTTGATAATCCCTGGCTTCCCATTGTGGCACTAGCGCTACCTCTCCTCGCCGCTGAATGAGAGAAGTACCAGGAGGTCGGTAAGGTCCAACATCTATGTCGTCAACAACGATTTTGTATTTAGTCTTTGGACGAACATATAAAAAAAAAACATTTGAATATGAAAAATTCACAAAAACATTTAAAAAGGAAAAGAATGTGTGTACTTCTTACCAAGTTCCCCCCATTAAGCATCCTCTGGCAGCACTAAGTCTGGATCTCCTTGGAAATCTAACCCTGCATAAGCATAATCATCAACCATCAACATCTATGGTTGAAGCCAGTCAAAGAAGGTATCATCATACTTGATGATCAGTCCAGCTATGTGTCGGGCCATGAGCTGACACCATCTCAACATTCTTGGATCCCTAGGAGCCGGTAAATTACACTCCACCTGCAGCCTTAGTAATGGAACCCTCTCAAGAAAGAAGGACACTAACAAAGATCTGTACCCGAATTGCTTCAGGTTGCCTCATCTGCATTTGGTCAACTATCTTTTTATACTAGGAAGCACAACATCTGCCCAGTTAAAAACCCAAGGTTCAGTACACTCGATGGCAAACTAGAAGTAACTCTGTAGTGCCATGTGAGGAGTGGCACTCCCAGCCATCCGAGCTATGGTGAATAAGATAGTACGGAGGGTCAAATCCTATACCCCCCAAATAGCTACTTTCCCTTTCTTCCTCTCTGCCTCAGGAACACAGTGTAAGTGGCAGTACTCACTCATGAGCAACCCACCACCTCTGCTACCAGTTAGGCTCACATGGTACCCCCACCATGACAGTCCAGTCAAGAAGTAAATTTACTCAATATTTAAGGACAGTGTGTGGACCCCCACATGAAATACCTGCTGATTGAGATCCCACATATGCACAAGGTACTCTAATAACCTGACTGGGCCCTCATTCCAATATTATTCAACTTTGCTAACTTCCTCTTTCCAACCTGTATCTTGCTCGTTTTGGAAACACATCTTCCTATTCCATCCTTTCCCGAATCTCCCTTAACGGAAGAAATGGAAGGTCAAGGATGGGATGCAAAAACCTAGTTCACTTGCTGTTTCGAAACCCCCTTATCTTATATAATAGTAGCATAGAATATACAATTCGCTGGGTGCAGATCCCAATCCTTTGTTAGTGTTCGTACCAACCAAGCGGGCATCCCAACAACTACTTATTGGTTGGTTGGGGACTCCGAAGGGTTAAGAAGATATCATTCATCGGACCGAGCTCATCTTATTTCTTCATTTCATAGGGGGGGAGGGCGCAGATCTTAGAGAGAGGTTTGCTCACTTTCTCAATCAATAATCGAGCGAGGTGAATGGTTCATTCGGGTGATGCAGGCAATAGCATGTGTAGAGGGGGGAATGAATTGTAGGGTCAGACCATGCATTATAGATATGGCGACGTGAGATTTATTTTCCCTAAAATGATCGGCTGCAGAACCTGCCCTATTTGTTCATTCAGGGGAAGAAGCATTGCGCGCCATCATGCATGATTGAGCAAGCAAATATTTTATAAGGAAGGATGGCTCGCCTGAAAAAGGAAGGTGAGGAAGGATGGAGAGGAAGGTTATACCTATCGGTCCCCCCTCCCCTATAGTAAGTAGCAAGGGGAGGGTCTAACCTTGCGAACCTTCCAGCCAGTGAATAAGCCAACGACGATCCCGAAGGAGGGAGAAGGAGAAACCCAAAAAGGAGATCGAGGAAAGGAAAAATTGGACAATTATGCCATTCGGGAGAAGTATCTACAGAAGAAAACCCAGGACATCGGGAAGAGATCTCCAGAGATTATTATCTCATTCCATTCCAGTGGCTCGACCAGTAACCAATGGCGAAAACCCAAAAATCCATGGTTTCCCGGTAGAACCCCATTTCGACCAAGTTGCAGAACCGACGACGACAAACTAATGGATAGAAAGGAGAAGCAAGGTTGGTTCTCCGTGCAGCTTGCTCATAGTGTAGGTCCCACTTGTATATTGTATTTGACCGAGAAAGAATCGGGCAATATATGGTCGGAGTTTATACCTTCTCGGGACTCCATGAGCCAAAATATTATTCCATCATACGGGCAATACCAATATACTTTAGTAGATCATATGGATGTAGAAAAAGCGTCTGATTTGGAAAATGAATCGGAATTGGAAACATCTCTCTTCCATTTCCATTTACCCAGTTCATATCCTTGTTTCGTGTGTTCCCCAATCTAATGATGGGGTTAAGGATTTATATCCCAGGAATTACTTGACCGAATTTCATTTGTGGAGGCCAGAATGAAAATTCTGTCACTCTAGATCTAGCCTACACAAATTATTTATGTTATCCCGGGTGCAGAGTAGATTTGTGAATTTGTTACGGCAACTATGATCTATAGTGACAGAATGGAGGTGATCCTAGAATGCACTATATATCTACGTTGCTTACCTGAGCATAGCGTAAGGGATACCCTTCCCTTGGGTGGGATAACCTGACCTCCCTTTGCGGGGCAAGGGTGAGGGTGTTAATGCTCACTCATCATATGGGTGAGTTTCACTTATATATGTAATTATGGAGGTAGCGTTAAGAGGGCTCGACCAAAGGTGTTAACGCTCACTCATCCTATGGGTGAGGAAGAGGAAGCTAACTCGATAAGCTTCAATAACATCTCCTAGCTCCGAGTGAGTGGTGTGGTTGGATAACTCGATAAGCTTGGATAACTTGATAAGCTTCGATGACATCTCTTAGCTTCTAGGTATTTGATAGGGTACAAGTGCTTAATAAGAGTATGGTTTGATGGAAATGTAGGTAGAAGGGAGATGATAGGCTCCTCGTAATCATAGGAAGTTGCTAGTGATCATAGGAAGTATAAGCTCTTGTACAAGTTCTCCTTGGTAATTAGCCATGTTTACCTTGAATGCTTCACTCTTTGTCCTTGTTCCTCTCCCTACTGCGTCGGAAGATATTGTTCCTCTATCATTTTAGAAAGAGAGTAAGGGGAGAATGGCTACCTCGGGCCCGGAGACAAGCGCAAGGTTTCCTTTCATTGCTGCATCTAGTGCTTGTAATCTTTGGCTCTCTGGTACCTTCCATCTACTCAACAAATGTTGTAATGGACTTAGTCCCTCTCGAAAGGTCATGAAGCTCTGTTCCAATCCAACGCATCTATTTTGAAATATATGTGCACCTCCTTGTGGATATCTCATATTCTCCTGTTTGCAACCTATCCAACACCTTCTCTGAGTCAGTATTAATGGAACAGATGCTTCTCTAGCTCAGCTCTTCATCTGCAGTGGGATTCACATAGTCTTGTTTTCATGTAGTAATGTTGTAAATGTTCTCCAGAACTAAAATTTAACCTCATCATTGATAGGTTCAGTGAACCTTTCTCCTTCACTTGGATCTAAGGGAGCCACTATGGGAAATTGATCTGTTTCAAACGACATTTTTATTTGTTTCGGATTCAGAATTGCGTTATTGTAAAATGCCTAGTCTATCCCCAACAAGGCCGGAGAGGGTTCCTTCTCATCCATGATTTCTATCACTTCGAAGTCAGCTGTGGTCTTTACTACATTAATATATACTTTTACATTCTCCATCCGACCAATAGGATCAATATGATCTCGATTGGCCAGTCTAAACTGGATGGGTTACCAAACCAGCATTGGTCTGCCCATAGATTCTCGTGACTTCCTTGGAAGGATGTTGACATCAGAGCCAAGGTCCAGCATTACATCTTGCATTTAATATCCTCCCAATTCCATGGTCAATTTTCACTCTTACCTGTCCTTCTCCTCTTTCTAACATGTCTGATGTGTTTCTTAGGCAAGGGAGAATAAATGGGCACCTCATCTTCCAACCTTATTACACATCTAGTCAGGATTTATTTCAACCTCCTAGAAACATTTGGATCATTTCAAATCTTAATGCAACATTGGCCTGGGATATTGTTATTTATTTCGACCAACCCAAGTAGATTTATACGAAGTGTGTTCCTGGCTAACCAACCAAGGTGGTCCGCAAGGTCTGGTTCCGAGATTGACCCAATAACAATAGGAAATAGATTGATTCATTTTACTTGCTTTCTGGGCCCATGTTAGCAGTCCATCCACTGACTCCCTTTCAACCAACTTGCCCACTTCAATAAACACATGCTCTTTCCATTCTTCTAGGCCAAGCAGAAGCAGAGAACTAATCCCGTCCCATTATTACCCCTAGTACCACACCACTACTTACAAGGTGGGCCATCATTGAGGGCTCTAAGCTATGGGGTTTTTAAGTAAGGGTTACTGCACATGCGCTATTTGGCTCCAGGGTGGTCCCGAAGGAGACAGGATGGCTAAGCTATAGCGCCTTCCCCTTAAACTCGTGCAGTTAGGCCTTCCCCTTCCACCTGTTCGGTTAGGAAAGAGAGAGAATTCCCTCCTTGAATGGTATAGTTCCTCGATCTTCCTATGGTCAATTATCTACTGATTTGAGGGGAATCAATATAGGGATTTCTTTCCCCCCAAGCAGTAATATTTGAACCAAATGGCCATCCAAGACAAGCATTAGAGCTATCCAGCCAGTTAGAGCTATCCAGTAAGGAAATATCAGGAATAACACTTGCTTGAAGGAAAACACTCTGGCTTGCTTACAGAAAAGGAATACTACTTAACTTAAGGCAACTCTTTCCTATCTCTAAGGCATTCTCTCTTGCCCACTGGTGTTCATGTCTCGTCAGATCCATAAATAGTGTCTTTACTAAACTCAACATTTCTCAAATGGGGTGGGTGGAATGAACCCAGAAACATCTGAAGCGACGGATAGCACATCGATCTTCGTATATTGATAGGGACCTTGGGTTCGAACTCTACAACCAGCTCCAAATACACAAACAATAGCATTGATCCTATAGTTGGTGCTAAAGATATGACTTCGGTTCACTATCCATTTGGTATGCTTTGGGTCGCATCACTCACTTATTTATTATATGATTCACACCACTTATATAGTAGGCTGAAGTTAGAAAGCAAAATGCGGGGTGCCTCCGTTGTTCTTTTGTCTGATGTGCAAGCCGTCCTGATGCACACTAGACTTACCAATGAATCCATCCGTGAAAGGAAAACAACTTCAAACTTGGGCGGTGGGAATAGTTTTCGACCTTATTTCTCATATTAGAATCGACTTGCTTCCTGAATTGAATATGAGTGCTTATCTCTTTTCGATGTCTGTGCCTTGCTTTGCCTGTATGCTGGTAGATGTGTCTCCGTCTCTGCTGTTAGATCTATGGGCTTCCATCCTAGGGCTTCCCTCTTTGTTTAGTTTCTCTGTATCTGGCTTTATTAACCACAATCACTTGTGGCTTATAGTATTTGATCTGTGGGAACAAGGGACAGGAAAATAATAGTACGGTCGTTACAGCGAGCGAGCGTTCGTTACGAGAAGGGGATACTTCGGGTCTGG